>JANKOD010019628.1:0-22751 GCA_026284645.1 Erythroxylum acuminatum | reverse complement strand
TAGAGTTAATAGGGCTACACTTAATATAATAGCTAACGACCAAATAACGATAACGATTAGTTGAATTATCATGATGATTTATTTGCTGCCCTATTTTTTTAAAAATTAGGGATAATAACGATCCTTTTTTAATTAAATTATCATTGAACAACTGCTAACTGCTAACTGCTACCAATATTTAATAATTAATAAAACAGGATTAATTAACGATCATCAAATAAAATAGCTAATTAAATTGAATTATCATGATGGATTATCTGCTATCAAACCAATAATACACTATCATCAAATAAAATACATTCAATAAAAGAAGGGTATAGGCCAATAATAATATTAGGTATTAATAAATAAAGTAAACTAGTTTGTTCTAATTTAGTAGCATCAGTAATAACAAAATTGCCAGTATTATTAGATTGTCCGTTAATATAGGTAAACATTCAGTAGCTATACGCTGCAGTAAGTAGTACAGTGCTAGTTATAATCACAGTCACAATTAAATTTTGTTGAGTAGAACCTATAAGTACAAAGAATTCAGCTAATCAATTGATAGTACCTGGGGTAGCACTATTAGCCACAATAGCTAATAATAATAATACCCTTAATGAAGGCATGTAGGTACTAATGTTTTTCAAGTAGTAAATAGTCCTTGTATGAAGTCTATCGTATAAAACCTGACCGAATATAATGAATAAACTACTACTAGAGCTAGCATGAGCTATAGCTAATATAATAGCTCCCATGATACCAATATAATTGTTCGAATGTAGACCAACTGTAATAATAGCCATATGGGCTACGCTACTATATGCAATTAAGGTCTTAGAATCAATTTGAATCATTGTCACTATTGAGCTATGAAGAAAACTAACTAACGCTAATCATAGTCACAATACTTGATAATATGCTGAACTAGTCGTTAAAAAATCTAATAACAATACTAAACTACCGTATGTTGATAATTTTAATATAATAGCAGCTAATAAAATACTAGTACTAATATTAGCTTCAACATGAGCTCTAGGCAACCAAATATGAAAAGGCACAGTAGGAACTTTAATAGCTAGACCAATAGCGAATAAAATTCAAATAAATCTAGTATCATTTAAGTTTAAACTCAATATAGCTAAAGTGTTGAACTCAGTTGAACCAATTGTTACTATTAAGAAAACAATACCAACTAGTAAGCACAGACTACCAATCATAGTGTATGATCATAGTAAAAGACTAGCTCTTAATCGATTAGTACTAGCTCCATAATTACCTACTAAAATATAAAGAGGTAATAGAGCTAATTCAAATGCCACATAGAATTCAATTAAATCAGTAGTTCAAAATAAACCAATTAAAATGGCTTCTAGACTTAATAATAATATAATATAAGCTAAATAATTATGCACAATATTATTAAATGATGCTATTATAGCTAATGGCATTATCAATACAGTTAATACTATAAAGACATATTTAATATTAGCTAATTGAGTATTGGCTGGTGTATTTAGTACTAAGGTTGAACTAATTGAAAAAATAGCAACCATTATTGTTAATATTAAACCGCTAAAACGAATCGATTGATAATTTTTTAACACAGTATAATTTACTTATTTAAATTTTAAGTTAAATATAGCTAACGTTCCCTGAGGTCCAATTTTTTCAATTACACCAAGATCAATTAATCTAGATGCGTTAGATCCAATTCTTAAATAAATAAAATAAACATAATTCATCAAGGCTGGCCAGTATAATCTCTTAGCAAAACTTCGATATAATCTGGCATTAAGATTATATTTAATACTACTTCAAATAATAGCTAATAAAATTCCAATCACCACCATTATAAAGGGTATTATACGTACTTTAATATTCCAAAGTTCATTAATAATCAAAGAATCAAAGAAACCGAAAGAATCAATTAATAAAGGTTGACCAAAATATCCTAATACTATAGCTAATACGGAGAAAATGATAATGGGTATTATAGCGTAATAATTAGCTCCATGTATTTTTTCGTATACAGTATAATTAGAATTACTAGTATTAGCGTATGTAATAATAATTAACTTAATCGAATATAATGAAGTAATTAAAGCCACTACACTACCTATGATGAAACCAATTTGATGATTAATCGAATATTGAGCAGCATGGAATTCAATGATTAAATCTTTCGATATTGAACCAGCCGAATAAGGAATAGCGATTAAACTAAATGTACATATTAAACTACCAATATAAGCTATAGGTAAAGATTTTATTAAACCGCCATATAGTCTATTATCTTGATAATCATGAGCAGCGTGTATAACCACACCTGCACACATGAACAAACAGGCTTTAAAGAAAGCATGCGTTGTTATATGAAGATTAGCAATTGACTGAGCCGATATCGCTGCCACCGATATTATGTAGCCTAGCTGCGACATAGTGCTATATGCTATTACTCCTTTAAGATCAGATTGAATCAGAGCTAATATACTACCTAATAACGCAGTAGTGATACCAATCATAATAACTAAACTAATATTGTAATTAACTAAACTATTTACCTTGAACAACAAAATAGGACCAGCTACAACTAATGTAGCAGCATGCAATAAAGTACTCACGGGTGTAGGCTAAAGGACCATCATTTAAATGAACAATATCAAGTTTAAACGGTTGGCCTCTGAAAGCGATCTGTTTAAGATGATTTGCTGATCAAACTGAAAATTCGATCAAATTTTACTTTTTTTATTAATTAAGTTAATTAAATTAACTAAAATAATTCAGCATTTAGTTTAATTAGAGCAGGATCTTACTTTAATTCTTTGGTTTCTTTGTTCTTAGTTTATTTTATTATTTAGCTGCTGCGCTGGTCGTGGCAGATGAGCGTGTATTTTGTACTTGAACTGATCCGGCATAGCTTGGTCGATTAACTCAATTACTCTCGGCATACTGGTTCTCTTAATAACGATTCGATAAAGATTGTTTTCTTCATTATCCAGTTTCTTTCTTAATTTTAACCTTGCTTCAATTTGTAATTTATTCATTAAAATTTTAATTAGCAATTCACACTGTTTCTTAGTGAAGCATTCAGTACATAGTACGGTGGTTTTATTACTAGTTTCTAGATAGCCATCTTGAATAATCCAATGAAGTAGGCAATCAGCATTAAAGTGATCTTCAATATCGAGTGGTATCGTTTTAATATTTCTTTTAGTTTCAGGATTAAATTGGTACCAAACTGAATGGAGTTCAGAGAATAGAGGATTAACCCTTGTAGAAAATCAACATTGAGTTGGCTCTTTACCTAGATGTTGAGGTAACTTGTTGTTAGGATAATAAATTATTGAATCAGTACAATACCCATTAAATACATTAGTCTTTAATCATTTAAGATAATCTAGACTTATTATAGACAGAGTCATTTGGAAACTAGATGATTTCTTTCCGGATTTAAGTAAAATTGAACGAATATAGCCATCAGCTAAAAGTGTACCCACAATAGCTCCTCTTTTTTTAGGATCTAGTTGATTAAATAGAGTATTACTACTATTAGTTGAGTTATGTTCGGTGTCACTACCATTACTAGGCGAAGCCAATTCTTTAGTATTTGTTTTAATTGCACTTTTTACTACTGAATTATCTTTTTCTTCATTAAAATCCCTTTCAGCAGATAGTTTAAAATTATTGTCCGTATAGAGGGGGCCCTGCATACTGTGTATAAGCCAAGTATTAATTCCAATTTGAGCGGATTTCGCCATGGCTGCTATGATATAGCTAATGCTAATCAATAAAATTAGATAATTTGAATCAATTGAAAGATAGGTACTATTTAATGTTAAAATGTCAAGGCTACCGAGTTGACTAAGACATAATATTAAGCCTAAGGTTAATAATCAATCCCCTAATTTATTTTGCAGCATAGCACTTAATGCAGCGGTATTAGCTTCAACTTTATCTGATCAGAATCCAATTAGTAAATAACTAAATAAACCAATCAATTCTCAACCGAAGAATAACACTACTAAATTACTTGAAACCGCTAACATCATCATGAAAAACACAAAACAGCTTAATAATCCAATAAACTTAAATAGATGTGGATCGAGTGCCATATAATATAGAGTGTAGCTAATAACACAAGTACCTACTATGATTATCACCGATAACAAGGTGCAATTAATAAGATCAATTGTTAATTCAAAATTAGTACCTAATAACATCGATCAATTACTAAGATTGATTATAATGTGAGTATCATTTATCACAGTCGTATAACATAACAACAAACTGGATAGTGAGCTAATAAAATAAAATAATATTACGAAATGTAATACCTTCGATCCAACAAAACGGGACACGAAGAAGCAACTAATTGCGGATAAGATAGGGCCTATTATAATCAGTATTGTTAACATGGTTTTATTTAATTAAAAAAAGAAATGTACTTAATTAGCCTAATATAAATTAAGCTACTTAAAAAAGTACTAATAAGAGCAATGATTAAAGAAGACGAACTTATTACTAATAAAATGTCTAATTTAGTTCAAAATAAAGGAAAGAACGGTAATCCAGCTACAGTGAATAGAGTAATTACCATTATTCAAACTTTCATTTTATTTAATAGCCTAGCACTATTAAATTGGTTGTAAGTTGGTAAACTCCATAAGATAAATAGTATTATAGTCGACAAACTATATAGTTCAAAATAAGTTATTCCTAATTCAGTATAATTCGATATTACTAATAGAATATATCCTATTTGAATTAATCCACTATAGACTAATATTCTTTGGTATCGATATTGTAATAATCCAATAATATTACCTAATATCAAGTTTAATAACCCAATTAATTGAATTAGTTCAATACTAACTCCATTATTGCTAGATATTAATCCTATTATGAATAAAATACCGTATTTTGCTAAAGTAAGATAAATAGCAGATATTAGTGAATGTTGATTATCTAATATTGGTAGTGATCAACTATGAACTGGTATAATACCTAATTTTCAAAGTATCGATACTATTATTAATATTGAGTTATTCAGAGATATTCCTAATAACAATATAGCAGTAGCCAATGCAGCATTAATTAAATAAGATAAACTAATTTTGCTATAATTATTTAATGAATTGGATGATATTTTAGTGGCTAATATAATATAGAGTATTAAACTTTGTAATTCAATACATACAAAAAGACTAAGGTAACTATTAGATGAACTTAATCCTATTAAAGCTATGATTAATAAAATGATTAATCCAATTAACTCGTTATTGAGTAATTTTATTCGATTACTAAAGACATAATTACAGTATTGTGTTATAATTCAAATACTAATTAAACTAGCAATTATAACGATACTAATAGTAATATTGTCAAAGCTAAAGTAACTATTAAACAATAAATGAGGATTTTCAATATTAATTATATTAAAACTACTATGATATAGTATGGTACTTAATATTAATATCATTAAATTGATTAAGTACCTATTATTCGATACCAGCATTCAAAGTACAGTTATTGTTAAAATTAAAAAAATATGTTTAAAAACTAACTATAATTAATATTAAAATTATAATCTAATAATTTTGTAAACTGCACTAACTATTAACTATTAAAAATTAACTATTAACTATTAACTATTAACTATTAACTATTAATTACAGCTAGTACTATTCAAAATTTTAAATTTAAAAATTAGCGATAATTTAAACTACTAAACAAGAGGTTTAATGGCTTCGTCTAAATAGATAGCGGTTAAAATAACAAATACGTAAGCTTGAATAAAAGCAACAGCAAGTTCTAAACCAACTAATACAATTAATAAACCAATAGGGATTATCACGATAATAGCACCAATTATAGATGATGTCATAATTTTATTAGACATAGTACTAATTATATTTAATAAAGTATGACCAGCTACTAAATTAGCGAATAACCGAACTCCTAGACTAATAGCTCTAGCACAATAACTAACTAATTCAATTAATACTAATAGAGGTAATAAAATATTAGGTGTTCCAGCTGGTACGAAAGTTGCTAAATAAACTCATTTTTTAAGATTAATAGCTAATATAGTGACACCAAAGAACACAGTAAATGATAGTCCTAGAGTAAAAGTTAATGCACTAGTACTAGCGTAATTATAAGGTATGTTACTAATTAGATTAGCCATTAAAATTATACCGAATAATCCTAATAAAAGTGGAAGCATAGCTTGATTACCTGTTGTTTGTCGACTCATGGATAATAGGCTAGCATGAATAGTCTCTCCAACAATACCTAAATTAGATGGTACGACGCGAGATCCTAAATATTCATTGGATTGAATTAATAAAATCATCATTAAGATGACACTTAAAATTAAATAAAAACTATTATTAGTTAAACTAATACTAAAATTAAATAATTCACTTTTTAATTCAATTAATTTTACAATTTTAAAGCTAGATAGAGGATTACCCATTATTAAATTGAGCTATGAGCTCTGGCGATTAGTAATTTAGCAATTAAAGGTAAAACGTAACAGGCTAAACCAATAACAGTAATTGCAATAATAACAATAATACTATTTCATTGTAATTGTAATGTGAATGGAATGAATTGAGGAATCAACCAAAATTATGTTTAAATAAACAGTGACAGAGAGACATAGGTATTAATTAGCTTTACCTTTACCTTTATCGAGGCGTCTTAACTCATTGGGTTTATCACCGTGAGGTTGTTCATTTAACCGTTGACCAGCGCCAGCAGAATCCCAATCATGATCTGAACTGGAACTTGGGTTAGTAGTTTGATCAGTAACAATCGTTAAAGTCTGTGAAGAATTATTACTATCATTGATAATATTCCGACTAGTACTAGCTATTGGATTATCAGAGTGGGTGGTACTAGCTACTGGATTATTAATTGTGGCCTGCACTAATTGTAGTTCGCTAGGTGCATTAATTAATTGATCAATCGATCTAATATCACCATTAAATTCACGTAATGTTGCTTCGTTCAAAGTAAGTTTTTCAAGATCTATGATCATGGGGTTACTATCTTGCTCTAACCATTCTCTAATTAAAGAGTGGTCCATATTGTGTTTCATGCTAAAACCTTCTTTAATCAAATTATTAAGGTGATCTTCCAATAATTCTAATAAATTAATAATATTTCGGTATTCAACCGGTAAATTAACTGAAGAGCTTAATCTTAATTCGGTTCTAATATGATCAACTAGAATTTCCAATTCTTCAGTACTAAACCTCGGTACTCTTTTTCAATCAATACTAACATAACGTTCAGTAATTAAATTAAACTGGTGGTCTATTTCTCTAAACTGGCCTAAAGCTTGAAATAAATTAGGTGGAAAATTTAAATGATTGTGTCTAATTATATGATTTTCACGATTAGAATTAACATTAATCTCAAATCCATTGATTCAACTACGAAGATAATCATAGTATAATTCTAGTGGATGAAGATTATTTTGATCAAGATTTCTTAATCCGTCAATGTAGTTTTGAGAACGATTAATCATTAAATCGCCATCAATTAAAGCATGAGTTGGAATTTCTCAATCTTCCAAAATAGCTATGTTGTAGGTGAATCTCATGGTTATTTCAGTAAAGTTTGCTACTAATCGGTTATAGAATAACTCGTATCTTTCTATAAGGCCTGACTCGTATGAACCATATGCAATACCAAATAGTAAAAAGCTACCATATAATTGTCTCAATAACATCTTAAAGTTTTCTTGAATAAATTCTTCATATCCTGAATTGTGTTCAAAGCGATTAGTATTAAACCGAATTCTAACCATATTATAATAATTTGTTACTGTCTCAGTACCCATCCTAATTGGTGATAATGGATGATTAACCACAGCATGGTTTAAAATTTGGTTTCTATTAATAGGTGTTAATCTTCGTAATCTCAATGTATTCAAAATTTGTCTAATTCTTCCTAAATTCACTCGGTTAACTGAAAAATTACGTTTAATATTAACATTATTTGCTATCACCCGGGTGGGGAGGCTACTAAAATTTCTTCTGTTAATTTTGTTAAACCCCGTCCTGTTAAACCCCAAAGGATTATTAGTTCGATGGAGTTTTTGGATGTTTTGTATTTCTTGGTCGACAACCTGTTCAAAATTTTCATCAGTATGGTTATTAATGTCATATGAATTATATAGAGCAAATAAGTGAGCGTTCTCTACTGTGACTGCATAATAAGTATCTCTACGAGGTGTTATTCAAAATTTATAAAGTAGGTAAAGAATACTGATACCGATCATGATTAAAGTGATTATTTGTCAGAGGCAACTATAATAAAATAAAAACGGTCCAATACCTTCATCTAGATTGGAATTATATTTAAACACTAACCGACAAGTAATTAGGGTACAGAGCATCCCACTAATTTCAAAGAACGAGTAAATTATATGATGTCTAATTAAGAAAATGCTTCGTGGTAATACCTTAGGTACTAGTTGTAATTTATTAGTAGCGTATCAAGCCTTCAAATAAGAATTATTATAGACAAAACTAGTCAATATACTAATACCAATTAATAAATGAGGTGTAGCTCAATGTAATGAATTTAAATAATCATTATTTAATTTAATTAAATAAAATACGACCGATAAAATTAGAATTCTTAATGGAATTCACCATCAGAATTTCGGTATATTAGCGCTTAATAAAAAGGGATTCATTAAGTATGGTGACGTATAATTAATAAAATACGGTTTAAATAAAAAACCGTTAGCTAATCTAACTATATTGGTAAGCCCATAAACTAAAGAAAATAACCTAATATTTTCTACATAGGTAGAATCTATTTTTGGAGTTCAGCCGAAAGCAAATGATCAAACCACAATTAAATTAAAAATAATAAAAAAAGTTTTGATTACTCCGCTAACAGAATAAAACTCGGTTTTAGGAACATCGTGAATTGGTTCCTCTACTAACTTTAACTGAGGTTTTGTTAGCACGTAGCGCAGGTAATCTTTATCTGCGCGTCCCTTATTAGGTTCAATATCTGGTTTATTAGTTGAATAATATCTTTTACCGGATGTAGTTTTAGTGATTGTAGTGATCGGATTGTAATCTAATAAAGCTAATTTAATAGGACCGATAACAGCTAATATGATAGCATGTATTGAGATGATTAAAATATATCCGTACTCATTAAAAATACTACTACCAAGATAAGTTAATAATTCACCTGAACTGTTATTAACTAGACTCAATACACTATTATCGATTAAATTAAAATTGGTTAGATTAATTAGCAAACTACCTGTTGCTGTCAGATGGGGGATAGCAGATAAAATAATTAAAGCACTAAACAATAGTATTAAACTTAATAAAGTTCCTTTAGAGTAACTAGAATAACTACTTAAACTAGTATTAGTTAGTTGTACTACGAAGATAATCAATACCACTATAGCACCAACGTATACTAAAATATAAAGTAATCCGGCATAGACTATACCATGACTGATAAATCAAATTGAAGATATTAAATAAGCTGCAACTAAGAATAATAGCATACTTAATATGTTATTTGAAGATAAACAAGCTAAATAAGTAATTAGCAATAGACTGGTTAAAATGTATTTCATTTTTTTTTGAAGTTATGTTTAAATTAGCTAATTTTTCTACTGTTAGCAATTGAACTAGAACTAAAGAAATTTTCAATAAACCCTGATGAAGGTACCATGATTAATAAAATTCCAAAATAGATTATAGTTACAATTTGACCTAATAAAACAAAAGGATATTCAATGTGTTTACTACCTAGACTAAGTAATGTAATAAATGCGAATAAACCAATACCTAATAAAATACGATTAAAAGGTTTGAATGTATTCGATCTAATCAAACTAACATCTAATATTAAAGCAGTTAACCAAACTATAGCTAATACCATTAAACCGACTCCAACTAATTTATTAGGTACACTACGTAAAATAGCATAGTATGTCAAGAGGTACCACTCAGGTACAATTGATGCTGGTGTTGACAAATTATTGGCTTCTACGAAATTATCACTATGACCTAATAAATTAGGAGCATATGCAATTAAACTAAATAAAGCAATAATAACTATCATCAAAGTAACAGCATCTTTAACTAAAAAAACTGGCTGCATAGCTAACCTATCATAATTTCCACTAGTTCCAATAGGGCTACTACTACTGTGAAGATGTAAAATTAATAAATGAATTACGGCTAATGCTAATACAATTAAAGCTAAAAAATAGTGCAAACTATAGAATTTAGTCACAGTTGGTGAACTTACTGAATAAGCACCTCATAGTAAAATTGCAATATCTGATCCAATATAGGGAATTGCAGTAGCTAAATTACTTATTACGGTTGCTCCTCATAAGCTCATTTGACCATATACTAGACTATATCCTAAGAAAGCTGTACCAATTATAAGTAATACTATTATTTGACCTACTAAATAAGTACCAGACCGAGGTTGACGATAGCTACTATAATAAATATTACGTATAATGTGAGCATATAAAGTAACAAATACTAAACTAGCTGTGTTACAATGAGTATATCTAATGAAATAACCTAATCTAACATCAGTCATTATATGTTCAACACTACCAAATGCACTAATACTAGTACCAATATAATGAATTGCTAATAGAATTCCAGAGATCACCATTATTACCATTAAAACACCTATTAATGAACCGAAGTTGTAGGCATAGTTAATTGAGCTAGGTGTAGCACTATCTTGAATATTTGATGTACTTGCCCTTAAAATAGGATTTAGTTTAGAATAACGAATTTTAATTAATATGTTTAAAAAACTAACAGAATAAAATTGGTTAATTTATCTGCTAAATAATAAAAAAAGTGGATAATAATAATATAATCTATGTATAGTATAATCTAATGTATGGTATAATAAAATGTAATAATAATAATAATCTAATGTAATAATAATAATAATATAAAGAATGTATGGTATAATATAATACTCTGTATAATCTAATCTAATGTAATAATAATATAATTGCTATATAATAATGTAATATAATAGTAATAATAATAATGATAAAAAATGGTAATAATTCAAAAAAAACTAAAAAAATAACAACAAATTACAATAAAATAAACATGTAATCTGCACTATCAACAGTATTGCAAAAAATCTAGGTATCAAAAAATAAGGTTAATCAAAGTATCATATATGTAGTTGGCTCTTAAAACAGTATTAAGTCAATCATAATCAATATTAAAATCCAAACCAGATGAAAAAACATCTAAAAGCAACATGAAATAGCACAAAGACTAACAGATTTTAGTAATAAAATATCGGACCGCTGATAAGTTGAAAGTTTAATCAGCGGGCCTTTACAAGTAACCAATATTAAAATCATCTTCACCCCGGGTTTAGCTACACTACTTCAATTAGTCTAATCTTAGCGGTTAAATTATTATTAACCAAACAAAAAAATGAAAAAAATGAAAAAAATGAAAAAAATGAAAAAATGAAAAAAATGATCAAAAACATCAAAACACGTCACTCTAAGCTACAAAAAAATATATTATTAAACATAATACTTTTCAACTAATCAAAGCTGCAACTTGCACTAACATCTTTGCTCAAATAATAAATAGGACTCTCAATCAATATTCTCTTATGTTCAACCTAGGCTAACCTTTTCAACAACTGAATAATAAACAATCTCCAATAAAGTTTCAAGGTCGGGGGAGTCACAAATTCAAATCAAAATCAAATTAAGTATTTAGCTGATCAATATCAAAATAAAGACCAACCATAATTAAATCTGCTGTCCCAATTTGACCACATTTTAAAATAGCTACTCCAATTATTCTCAAAAAGAGACCTTAGGTTTGTTTAACATCAAATCAGCGGGCCATTCCAAAATCATTAAAAACAGAATCACTGAAT
This sequence comes from Erythroxylum acuminatum, assembly GCA_026284645.1. NCBI lineage: Eukaryota > Viridiplantae > Streptophyta > Magnoliopsida > Malpighiales > Erythroxylaceae > Erythroxylum > Erythroxylum acuminatum. The sequence continues at coordinate 10,820 of JANKOD010019628.1, read as the reverse complement.
AAAGTTAAAGCTAATCACTGAATAAATTAAAACCAAATCTAGTTAATCAATCAATACAGAATATTTTAAAACAGAATCTATGTTTGAAAAAAGTTACTATTCAGCTCTTAGTTCCCTAAAAGCTACCTTGCTACGGCTTAGCAGCATCCCACCTAGATCCAACTTTGAGTATAAATGCTAATTCAAATTAGTCAAATTCAGCTATAATGGACTAAGTTGCCTGCCCACCGGACAGTTTGTAGTAATAGTAAAATGTTACTCTACTCGTTAGGTCAACGAATATACTAAGGACTACTGCTTCAAATGGAATAATAGCAATCATCATTATCTGTACAGTTCGCTGAGTAAAAAACCAATAAAGCACATAGTCAGAGGTTAGTTCCAAAATTATGCCATGTCACTTGCAATAAGTTCCTAATATTAGTTCTACGAACCAAACTAAATTTTAGGGCAATAACAACAGCCATGCAGCGATATTATCAAACAAAATCATGGTCCTTTACCACTTGAATTAAAGCTTCCACAACCTCTGCCGACCAAATTTAACTAAAGACCCAATTATATTGCCTATTTCGGCTGAGCGTAAACTACTCGTTAAATCATTTTCAACAAAATCTAGGATAATGGTCTACATAGATCATCTGAAGCATCTGCGACGTTCAACTACCGGTTTTTTTAACTACTTAAACCTAATCGTCATCGATTCAATAATCCAAATTCACATCAAATAGTCCGCACCATCTTACGCATAATAGTTCAGTAAAAATGATTACGCATGAATAAAAGATTAATGTTAAAACAATTCGACTCCAAATTCACGTAGCTCTTAAAATTTCAACAGTTCGTATTACGTATTACCACTCTAGCTGGCACGCTATTTAAGCACGATCGACCATTCAGGCCATAGTGAATCGGTTCAATCTACCTTCACTGATAGTTCGTAGGTGCCTCCTTTAAGAGCTTTACCATTTTTCTCCGCTGCAGGCTGTCTTTCAATCAATAGTAAAATATTGATATCTAGACTATAGCTCTCTTTAAGAGAACCACGTTATGTCTAATCAAATTTAACCGAAAAAAATAGCTACCTAAAATTAAAGAAATTTCTTTCAAAATGAATAAAGTAAATATTCAATATCTTTTTAACGTGTCGACATAATTCAAAAACTATCTTAATGAATTACTCGCATGCAGAATCAAACTATTTTTGTTGAAAACCACTTATAATAGATGGTATTTAAAAAATATTGTTGTTATCGGACAACATTAAAACCAATACTAATGCATCGACAGGAATTGCACCTGCATCTTGAAGGTCATGAGCCTTTTGTTTTAAACTAATTAAACTACAATGCAGTATTAATAATTAAGTACTAAGTATTAAATATTAAGTATTAAGTTAAGTATTTCGTATTAAGTATTAATAATTAAGTATTCGTATTAAGTATTTCGTATTTTTTTATATGTATTGTAGCGACTAACTACAATAAATCTGCACTATCTTAAGCTTTAATCATCTAAAAAATTAACTAGCCGTTATAATTAGTTCTATTTTTTTAACATCTTTTATTATCTTAAGCGTTAATCATCTAAAAAATAAACTAGCCGTTAGTTATTAGTTAACTTTTAACTAGTAGCTATATCTTCAAAGGCGTGATAACTATATGCTTTAGGTATCATCTAAATCGGTTTTAATGGCATTATAATTAATATGATACTAGGTATATTAATTAACTATTAACTAGTAGCTAGATCTTCAAAGGCGTGATAACTAGATGCGTTTGGTATCATAGCATCAAGATTTTGTTCGTTTAAAGCTGCATTGGTGTCATCGCTAATCATGTTAGATTCCATTAAGTCATTAGTTAAACTATAACTTAAATTACTAACTACATCATAATTCAATACAGTAATTAAATATAATATACTGGCAAATGTACTAATAATAGCTCCTAGAGTACTAATAGAATTAAAAAAAGCATAGCTATCAGCATAATCCATTATTCTTCTTGGCATTGCAGCTAAACCTAAATAATGTTGAGGAAAGAATGTTAAATTGGTACCAATAAGGAATAATATCAAATGAGTGAACCCTATAATATAATTATATGTAGCTCCAGTTATTTTAGTTAAATAACCATAGAGTCCAGCTATCATAGCATAAACAGCACCTAGTGAAAGAACATAATGAAAATGCTTAAGTTAAATAAATAATTTAACTATTGGAATATATCTTTATCTTATTAATTATATTTTTTTACTCATTCAATTTTGGGTTTATATGCTTAATTCAGTTTAACATATTCAGGAGAGGACTTAGAATTCATTTTAATGAAAAACGGTAATCAAAATGACCATCAACATCTAAGACTCCAGCGAACCAATTCCAAAATGATTTGTAATGAATAATGTAAGATAATCGACGTATAGTCTCTGAGGATTTTTTAACCAATCAAAATTAGACTGATGTAACTAAGTTCCCTGCTGATTGTATTTTAAGTATCTTACCGATTTTTTCACATGCTGCTATCAACATAATAATCATTTTCAAAATTAACAACTAAAAAGTTTATCATATTGAAGGCAACGAGTAATCAGTCAGCATTAAATAGTTTCCAGCATATGGTCGATAACATTAAAGGCCCAATTGAGCAACAACATAGTAAGAATCGTGTAATACAATATCTAAACTAGCATTAGACAATACAATTCCAGTTAATCCACCAACAGTGAATAATAACACGAATGATAATGATCAGTATAATACTAAATTATTAGCAATACTAGCACCAAACACAGTAGCAAGCCAACTAAATATTTTAATTGCGGTTGGAATAGCAATTACCATAGTAGCAGCATTAAAATAAGCTCTAGTGTCTACATCTAAACCTACAGTGTATAGATGATGACTTCAAACAATAAGGCCTAATAAACCTATACTCAATATGGCATAGCACATACCGTATGCACCAAATACAGGTTTGCCTATGCTATTAGCAATTAAACTACTAATAAGACCAAAACCAGGGATAATTAAAATATAGCAGCTGGGGACTTAATCTTAAAATAGTATTAATGATCTCATCTATTAAACCGGCTAATTAATGACTAATTCGTGATAATTAGCTGGTTTTAAGTGGAACGGTATTTGTTTATAAAAACTCGATCATAATTACTATTTTCGTTGCTTAAAGCCTCTGAGAAAGTTGTAGAATTGTCCCTAGTTATTTCAAAGGAGAATCTTTAAAAAAATATCAACTTGCTGCTGATAGTTTACAAACGCAAGGCATTATCACCTCAATTAATGAGGTATCCTTTATTAATAAAAACATTCCAGCATCTAGCAACGTAATGAAGCCTATATCTAAAACGACTTCAGGATGACCAAAGAACCAAAATAAATGTTGATATAATACAATATCACCACCATAGTAACTGTCAAAGTAACTACTATTAGCTAAACGATCACTTAGTAACATAGTAATAGCACCAGCTAAAACAGGAAGACTTAAAATAAGTAAAATTGCAGTAACTAAAATAGCCCAAGTATACAGACTATATTGGTTAGAATTCAATATAGACATTCCAAAAATAGTAACAACTAAGTTCATAGCACCTAATAAAGAACTTAAACCACTCAGGTGTAGACTAACAATAGTATTATCAACAGATAGTGTACTATGACTACTAGCTAATGATAAAGTTGGATAGATTGTCCAACCAGTACCAGCACCGTTTTCAACAATTAAACCAAGCATTAATAAAGAAGTACTTGGAATAAGTAATCATAGACTGACATTATTTAATCTGGGCATAGCCATATCCGCAGTACCTAACATTAAAGGAACAAAGTAATTAGCAAAAGCTCCAATAAATACTGGCATTACGAAAAAGAAAATCATTATGATTGCATGAGCCGTCACTATCACATTATACAGTTGACCGTTATTAGCTAAGAAAGAGCTACCTGGTATTATTAATTGAAATCTAATGGCATCAGATAAAGCTACACCAACTGAGCCTCAAATAATAGCAATAATTAAATAAAGAGTACCAATGTCTTTAGCATTAGTGGATCAATTTCACCTAACATATTTAGAAGCAGGGTTGATCTTCACTATAGCATTAAACATTAAATATTAAACATTAAACATTAAACATTAAACATTAAACATTAAACATTAAACATTAAACAATTTAGAAAAGTTAGATTTTAAAAAACAGGTTCTAATCCAATGCTACCATTTTGTTTGTAATAAGATACAACTAGAGCTAGTCCACAACAAGTCTCAGCACCAGCTAAAGTAATAACAAAACAAATCCAAGTTAGACCAATAAGTTCATTAAGTATTAAAAAAGATTGTACATTAGCTAATACAGAAGCTAGTAATAATAATTCTAAACTCACTAACACAGCTAATATTACTCGTCTCAAATAAGTTGATGCGATAATACCAAATAAAGATATTATAGTTAGAATTTTAATATATTTTATGTTTAAATTATTTTTAATACTAATTATCGCCCTACGGGCACTCATTGTCTGTTATCAATAAAAAAAAATTAAAGATTAAATATTAAGTATTAAGTATTAAATATTAAAGATTAAAGATTAAAGATTAAATATTAAAGATTAAAGATTAAATATTAGGATTTTTTTGAGCATTTCAAAAAGTGCCCGTAGGGCGATAATTCTCATTATCTGTTATGTTTCTCTATTAAATAAATTAAAGATTATCATCAATTCGATTAAAATAAATTAAAGATTATCATCAATTTAAAATAAATTAAAGATTATCATCAATTGGTCCCGCCCCCTGGATTACTCATTATCTTTAGCTACATTAAGTGCCCAACCAATAAATTGATTAGTTTTCACGCCATCAATTCTAATAGGCATAAAGGCATGTTGAGCGCCACATAATTCACTACACTGACCATAGAATGACCCCAACCTATTAATTAATACTGTGGTTTGATTCAATCTTCCTGGCATTGCATCTAATTTAATACCTAAACTAGGTACTGCGAACGAGTGAATAACATCGGTAGATACTGCTAAAATTCTAATAATAGTACCAATAGGTAATACTAAAGAATTATCAACTTCTAAAAGTCTAAGTTGTCCTTTTTCAAGTTCATCGGTCCCCACCATATAGCTTTCAAAACTTAAATTCTGCATTAAGTCATCAATATCGTATGATCAGTATCATTGATGACCAATGGTTTTAATAGTAAGATTAGGTAATAATATTTCATCACTTAAATACAATACTCTGAAACTAGGTATAGCGATTGCAACTAAAATAAATGCTGGTAAGATAGTTCAAATTAATTCAATAATGGTCCCATGAGTAGTATCACGATAGCTAATTAAATTGGAACGATAATTATAGAGTAGTATAAAGGCCATTGTAACTACTAAGCCTAAAATTAAAATCAACCAATAATTAATAGCATCATGAAGATCGATAATGCTATCATAATTACTACTAGCACTATCTTGCAAATACTTATCATAGGGTTGAGCTGCATCGGCATTCAATTGTAATCAGTTAATATTTAGTTTAATTGTGTTTAATATGTTTAAAAGTTTTATTGCTGCCCCCGCCCCCTGGCGGGGGGGGGGATTAAATATAATATTAAATATCTGCTGCCCCCGCCCCCTGGCGGGGGGGGGGGGATTAAATATAATATTAAATTTAATTAGCTAAAGTACATTTTATTATTATTAATTATTAACAAAATGTGGTTAATTTAAAATTCCAATTTGTTTAAAATTAACTTATTCAATCTAATACCAATATTAATTAGAGACATTAATTGATTAGTAACTTTTAAGCTTAATCAAACTATGATCCTACTTTAAAAAGTGGTGATTGTTTCCTCGCGTACTCCCTTCACCTATTATAATGAATAACATTAGTTAGCTAATAAACTAACTGGCTCACGCCGTTATTAACTCAGCACATGTACTTCAATTAGCATGCGAACAGCATGAAGTTAAACATCACCTACAATATTAACTTGAAGTAAGCCAACATCGAAGTTTCAAGCTGCCTACTGAATATCGACTCTAGTAGACAATCGAACTGTTACCCCTAACGTTACTTTCCGTTTAACAATATTATTAACCTAATCAAAACTAATAATACTTGTTTACTACTATGCTCAAACCACACTATTTCAAAATAATAACAGGTTGAGTTAATTGTGTACTAACACTAATAATAATATTAACAATAAAATAAACAGTTGTGTTGATATTAAATTTTAAGATAATTTATTCATTACAGTTATTAAGCAAGAAAATCAGTCTGCCGCATGTCCCAAGCAAGATCACACAACAATTATAGGTAATTTAATTAATTGAAGTTCAACCAAAGAAGTTAGGGTCTTAGTTACTAGACTAATGATAGCGGATTATGCACCGCCGACGTATACTGATTGAGAGTTTGTTAGAGACAGGGGGTTGATTATTACTCATCATGCAGGCTGTTAATTAGACAAAATAAGGGGCTAGGGATTACGCTACATTAAAGCATTAAGCGCCATTAAAAGATAATATTTTAAATCTAACCATTAAATTAATTAGACAGTAATAATGAAAAATTTCATTGATTCTTTTATTAGGCTCGAGTAAAACTAAATATTATTATTACTACTACGATATTTGCTTAGTTTTAAGCTTGAGATTAGCAGATACCAACCCACTTATTAATAAACTATTATTGTTGGTTTAATTAAACTGCGCCGTTTAATAGTCATTATCTCTAGTCGAAACATAAAGAATAAGTTGCCGAGTTCCTTTAACAAAATTATCTCAAAGTCATTACAAAATACAATATTTTCACTGGGTACAGTGATCGAGTAATTTCAATCCAATTAAAAGATACTATTAACGAGCTACTCTATAATTTAGTTAATAAAAACCTCTTTATACTGAATTAACTTCAATTAGTGCTAAAGTCAAATGAAAACCCTTGTATTTTAACTAAACGGTATCTACCGTTATTAACTACGCTTACTAATATTAGCTCTCTAGTATTTTGGCTACTGCGCTGAATAAAGATTATATCAATATTAAAATACTAGGTGTTCGAGTAGTCTAAAATCATTAAAAGCATCCATCTTAGAACTGTACTATTTAATAATAACTCAAAAGATCATCTAATAAATCCTTGTTACACGCAAATCATGATAAACTATTACTAGGTTCATCTTAAATTAGATAATTAAAGTTTTTTCATTTTTTTCATTTAGTAATTTAATGAATAATTTAACAGTAAAAAGTTTGTTAAAATTATTATTATTGGATTAAGTGCTTAAATTAAAATGATGCTCTTTTTTGTGAGCTTGCAAATCCTCCTTTAAGAATGACTCACCTTCATTAAATTAAGTTTGATCAATTATCAATTGCGTATTCAAATATACTGAATGTTCTTTATCAACTTAAACTATTATTATATTTAATGCAACGCTACAACGTCTTTACTCGAATCCAACCTATGACAATAGCTGTCTGCTATCCAGACTGACCACCAATCTTCACAAGATTTTGCTACATCTACGTGTTCATTCATTTATTAATAGTTGATGGTCCGTGCCTATTGTTTGGTGCTAACAAGTCATCATTATTCCTTTTTAAGTTATGATGGCCTATTGGTTGTTAGTTCGTAATGCTAAAGGCATTTAATAAGATTAAATAATCTTACTTAATTAAATTAATCAATTAAACTTAATTCCATTAATGTACATTAAACTATAGCGAATACTAGTATTATTAACAAATTATAATGATTATCTCATCAACTATTAATTTAAATAAAGAAATTGAAAAAATTTCATAAAAAGAGAGTTTACAAATTGCTTTCAACCATTGAGTTAAGCTTTTTCTTTCACAATACTAATAGCTTACTGTTAAGATTATCCTAGTTAAATTAGTTGAATCAATTGACTAGTTAAATTATTCCCTCTCCCCTGGAGAAGCAAAAAAAAAAGGAATCTAGTTTGCTATTAGGTTTTATTAATAATTTAAATAAATACCTTTACCTAATATGCTATATGTTCTTTGATTAATCTCTATATAATAAATGGTTTTAATCATGTTTAAATTTGTAAATCAATTAACTCACTACAATTAAGTATATAGAATCAACATTGCTAACATTAATGCGAACAATCCAGTTGCTTCAGACAAAGCAAACCCAAGTACAGCGTATGAGAATAATTGATCTTTCAAAGCAACATTACGTGCGACAGCTTCAATAAGGCTACCAAACACAGTTCCAATACCTCAATAATAACAATAATATTATTATGTTATCTATAAATTACTTTATAGGTTAGACTATACCTTTGTCCTATTAGATCAAAATGAACTAACTTAGACACTAGCCATATAATAACTCAACATCAATAAGTTTAAGTTATTTCAAAAAATGAAATAAATGAAAAAATCTTTTCCTTTTCAAATATCATTTTTCTCAGTCGTTACAGATTAAAATATTCTTTAACCAAGCTAGTATATTTATTCCCGTCATTACCATTAGGACCAAATCTGACATCTTTTAATATACTCAAGGAATCCGCTAATTTAGCTAAGTTTAGTAGATCTTGTACTGAAGTGATATTTTCACGTAGTTTTAAAATTTTTAAAGCTATTTCTACTTGATTTAATTTAAATCTTAGAAATGGTTTAATCAAGGTTAAAAAAACAAATACATCTTTTTGAGCTGATATAACTAGCTCATAGTAATTATATCTACTAATTTTACTTCTATTTAATTGTATTGTACCCATTGAAAATTGTTGTTTTATTAATTCTAAAATAGTACTTTTTTTCTGTGTCAATTTAACAATTACTCGAACTCTAAATTTAAATTTATAACCTTTACCTTTATCAACAAAACACATTACACTACCATCTCCTTCGAAAAATCCAGCTACTCAAGCTAAATCAACATCAGAATACTTTTTATCCACGGTATTAGCCTTACTTTTACTTTCAATAAGTAGTGGGCTTTCACCGTTTAGAGCTAGTTTATTACCTAATATTTTCACATTAGGAGGGCAGTTATGAAATTTTACCCCAGCACCAACTAATCCGATAGCTGCAGAACCAGCACCAATTTGTTTAGCGGCTTTTAAAATATCCATTAAAAAATAATAAAGAAATTAAATAAAATAAGGCAAACACAAAATAAATAATCTAGTATTAGCAATTTAGTAAAAAGTTTTTAAGTTAAGACTAACTATTAATAATTTTAAAATTTAAATCTTACTAAATTGTAAGATGCACTAGTAAAATCTTTTTTAACGATAACATTGATAGCAGGTTAGTTAATAAATATTTTAACTGTACTAAGCACCGAATTATTGTAAAGGATTAACGTAATTAAAGGTACCTAGTTTAAATTCGTATACGAAAGCTAAACAAAGAGTAGTCATTATAATAATTAATAACATAGTACCAGTATTACCTAATATAGTAAAGCTAATTAGAGCAGGTAATATTAAAGCAATTTCAAGATCAAATATAACATAGAGTAATGCAATTAAATAATAACTAATACTGTGTTCAGTTCTAGCTTGATTGAATACTGCTTCAAATCCGCATTCGTAAGTAACCATTAAATCATTTTTAGATATTGATTCTCTGTTAAGATAATAAACAAGAACATTGATAAGATAGAATAAGGTAGCTAATAAAGTACCGATGATTAAAAACATAAACATTTTATTTTGATTTTTTTGTTAGTTAAACTTAAACTTAAACTTAGTATTAACACAGCAATCGTCAAGATTAAAGGTAAACTACTGCTACGCTGTTAAAATTAAGTATTAACACAGCAATCGTCAAGATTAAAGTAAAATTAAAGTTAAACTAGGAATTAACACAGCAATAGTGAATATTAAAGGTAATAATTGCATCCAACATAATAAGATAAGTTGATCATACCTAATTCTAGGCAATACAGCACGCATTAAAATAATAATAGTTAAAAACAGATTAATACTAAAAGCTCATTCCAAATAATTATTAGGTCCAATAAATAAAGTACTCATTATAGTTGAATAAAGTAAAATACTGGCATATTCGGTTAAGAACAATAATACGAAAGCAACACTAGCGTGCTCGGTCATGTAGCCACTAACAAGCTCTGATTCAGCTTCAACAAGATCAAATGGTACTCGACTAGTTTCAGCTAATACTGAAATAATCAATATAATCATCACTGGTAACAATGGTAAAGCAAAGCTAACAATTACTTGATCATTAATAATCTCTAATAGATTATAGCTTTGAGCTATCACCATTGGTAATAAAGCACTAGTAGCTAAAATAAGTTCATAGCTAATTAAAGCACTACTAGATCTTAAACTACCAACTAAAGAATAACTACTATTAGCAGATCAACCTAATAATAATACTGAATAAATAGTTAAACTTAAAATAGCTAATATAGTCAATCAACTATTTTCAACTAACACATTATCAATTGAAGTTAATACTGTATTGTAGTTAGAATTAAATATCCTAGCGATTATACCTCAACCAATTAGAGTAATTATTAAAGCCCACATCGGTGCTATGTAGAAAATTCCTCAACTAGTATTAATAGTACTACTTGTTTGTTTAGTTAATAATTTAACAGCATCTGCAATCGGTTGTAGTATTCCAACATAACCAACGGTATCTGGGCCAAGTCGTCTTTGAAGACTACCAAGCAATTTACGTTCAAGTAGAGTTAATAGGGCTACACTTAATATAATAGCTAACGACCAAATAACGATAACGATTAGTTGAATTATCATGATGA
>JANKOD010019498.1:0-22994 GCA_026284645.1 Erythroxylum acuminatum | reverse complement strand
CCCTAAGTGATGTACTCACAATTCAATGACTGGAGTTTGGGAAGAAATCTATCAGCTAGGTCTATGGCGTTTGCTATTCCTGCAAAAGCAGATATGAATAATTCATATAATAGCTTGTTGTATAAATGAGCAATGATTTCTTAATCAGATACTTGCTGCAAAAAGTACCTATCAAAATACATCTAGAAAATGGTAGAGTTGTGAGCATGAATAGATCATGAAGGAGGGCCCGGTCCTTAGTAATTAAGTAATCCAGCTCATCAGCAATTATTACCCTGCAAATAAGATATCTAGCGTTCATAAATTGCTCTCTGCGGATTAATAAACCCACAAATGAATCATCCTATTTAACCATATTAATATTCATTTCAAAAGCTTCAACAGCTAGGTTACATTGCTAGAAGCACAAATTCTTACATCATTTTCAAACGTGATGACTGTAGCTCTTGAGAATACAAATTCTGAAGATGCTGTAGGTGTGAGATAGATCTATTGATACTGTTCCTTGGTTCAATTTTTCCGATAATCTGAAAAAACAATTCAGTTGGTAAATATGCATCATAATTGATAGCATAAAGTCAACAAATAAGTACATGATATTTCATACCTTGCTAAAGATTTCTGATGTCTTTGTTAGAGAAGTACAATTAAGAGCCACTATATCAGGGGGCAGACAACCTGACTGGAATAGAGAAGTATGTTAACAAGTGACTCTGAACAGGCAAACATGCTACAAAAAGTTCACGCACACTTTGTACTACATATATAAAAGCCTACTGCATTTTAGACCAAATATCTACAAGGGTGTGTAAGCAGCCTTATTTTGGGTATTAATTTCAAGAATAGCTAGCTAATAATCCAAACCTATTTTTTCTTAAAAAGGCATTGGAAATTCTCCATTTGTCTTTTGGTCAAATGTCACAGAGAAGCAGAAAATGCAAAAAATACAATAGTGCTTGGTGAATTATAATGGGCTAGAAGTGCTGTGTTAATCCAAAGCATATGAAAAAGGAATTAGTAGAAGAAGGCAGCTGCATGACCCAAGCACTAGTGTAATGGATGAAAATCTCTACAACCACACTCAAAAACATATCACCTGCTTGTAACATTTAACAAACAAAATGAAGAGGTCGAATCAGAACCCAATGTACCTCTTTTGACCAATTAAGCAAATGTTGCTTCACTTTCTCCATTGACAATGACTTTCCAGTCCCAGGGAGACCACACAAATATAAACTCCCAGCCTTTCCCTGTTCTATGCAATTTTTGCAGAAATCAAAAACCTTTTTCTGCTCATCCTCACGGCATGAAACAGTAGATGGTGCTGTTGACACGTGCAATGCCGCTTTGACAGCACCCAAATGCTCCACATCTAAAGATGATAGAAAATTTAATGGATTAAAAGATAAACAAATATAGAGCAACCATCAATTATATATTCACACAGCCTTTAATCATCAAACTTTACCATTGGGTTGCCAATCTGGTTTGATTGTGAAATCACTGGATAATTTCATCACAGGTAATTGGCACCGCCTTTCTAGCCTCTCATCAGAGTCCCCATTTTTTCCCTGTCAAATTGCAATATCAAAAATCCAGAGATCAATGCTAAAGGTATACAAGAGAAAGATTCTGATAATAACATATCAAACACATTTGACTCTGAAAAGTTCACAAGCCAATCAGATAATTTCCATAATTCCCCAGCTATAAACCGTTTCCTTTTACATGTATCACAAACAAAGAGAAGCAAATACAATCTAATTGATTATGAAAAGAAGCAAAGCAGAAGCTCACCTTTAAATGAGTGCTAGGGCCGGAATTGAAGCAGCTACGAGGCGATTTCCGTTGCTTGGGCGTACAGATCGGAGTGCCCTGAAGTGACGTAGAATTAGATCTCAATCTCCGCTTCTGAGGCGTGGATTCAGAGTTGGAACCGATCTCCTCGTTGGGAGAAGAATTGCAGCAAGAGATTGAAGGCATTGCTTAATTAGAAGAAAGAGCAAAGAAGTGTGACTGGCGTTGTGAGTACAAAGGGTGTAGTAGACCTGGCGATAATAAGATATGGTTTTAGCGGGAAAAAAAGAGTTACCGTAGCAAAATCGTCCCGCCATAGTTTTCAGTGATTTTTCCAAAGTCCACAACCCGCCATCACCCCTATTCACGGTCACCATATCACTTACTAATCTTATTCCGTCCTTTTGGGTATTTTTCAATCAAATAATGGTCTTACACATCAACAATGGATCTAAGTCTATGGGCTAAACTCTGAATGGCCTAGACCATCATGATCGTAACAATAAGTTTTGATCTAGGCAATTTTTATATTCTAAGAAAGTTTAACCAATCCTTAAGATTAGAGAACAATAAATTTTGATCTCAATCGCGAGTTTGGAAGAAAATTAAATAATTTATGGTTAATAATGAATCATGTTAGACTAAACTTTCTAATCTTTTATAGAAAGTCATAGAGCAAGAAGTTAAGGTACTAAGGAAGACGAAAAAAATGCCAAAGCTTGAAAGAAAGAACAAAATACAAATAGGAGAGCCTTGTTGTGGCAAGTTGAAGAACGAAGAGAAAGTAAGTTGCAAACACACTACCTCATCAACTAATGAAGTCTACAACGAAAGTTCAAGTAAAAAACTGTTAAAGCAAACACACTACCTCATCAACGGGCTGTTTTTACAAGACCACCGAAACTTTTCCCATTAAAGTGTAAGGGGGGATTCATAGTAGGAAGACAAATGCTAATTAACTAAACTTGGCTTCACATTATCATCCAAATTCTTATTAGACACGAAACAAATATTTAATAACCACTGTTAAACAGTACAGGATTCAGGAAAGCTCGTATAATTTAATGTAGTCAGATGCAACCCAGATAAACTGAAGACAAATATCTACATGCAGTCATATAATTACCAAATTCAAGCATCCGAAATCTATGAAACTCATCAATCATAAGGACAAAGAGTCACAATTTGAAACAAAGCAATTCTAATGGCAATCCATACCTAAACAACGTCAAGAAGAAACACTTACGACGCTTCCACCCAAGGGAGCAACCGAATTTAATAGTCCAACCTCCTGCAATCACAATCCCAAAAATCAAAATTCCATACACAAAAAACCCAGATAATCTCAATTCGTATTGTACTGAATGCAGGTTTTGATGTTAGTCACATTGACATCACAAAACAACAAAACCAATCAGGATCCATATTCCAGTCACGAGAATAAGGAATCATTAATCATTCTTTGTTTAAATAATAATCTCAGTTTGTCACCTACAGACCTCACAAAAAAATATTAAAACAAAGAAAACATAGACGCTGAAGTGAACCTTATGAAGCTTTTTGGCGTAGATTTGAGAATCAGTTTGTGTTTCTCTTGCGAGTTGCAAGATAAGAACTAGCTTAAAAGTGCTAGCTAGCTAAAATGACTCTCAAAATGATAACAGAACAATCAGAAAGTGATGGATGACAATAAGCCTCTGTTTTAATAATGAAGAAATAGTTAATAAATTGCTGAACAGTTCACGCTCCATTAATAGAACATATAAGTTGAACGTCTGAGAATATGGAGCGTGAAATGTTCAGCGTGAACTGTTCACTGAACAGTGGAAATACCCAGATTAGAAGGACAAGAACACGAAACCCATTGGAGCACCTTCACCATTGGAAATACCCACACAAAAAAAAACCCAAACAAATTACCCAGATGCAATTCATCGGACATACCCAGATAAAATACCCACATGAAATGTAATATCCCTCATTCAATCGAAACCCATTGCCTAATCGAAGAAATACAAATAACTTACCTACAATTTGGTGGTAGAACGCTGGAACGTCAAGAAGAGGAAGAACATTCGCGGAGAAGAGGAAGTCTTTCGAAGAGAGGCTCCAAGATATTTCAGCTGTTGAAGAAGAAACACAAGTTTCGGCAGAAGGCTTGTGTCCCTGGAGACGTTCATCTACTTGCTTGCAGCGCTTTTCTTTTTCTTATATAATAAATAGTACATATGATTCACCTGCTTGTGGTTCATCGCAACATGTGTGGTTTATCTGCTTGTAACCCTTTTTCTTTAAGTGCAATAAATTCTTAATTTGATTATATATAAAATTAAAGTTTATTTAATTTAAATTTTAGTACTCTCTAGGTCCTTGAATCAATTCCACTAAAAGAATAACCCACTTCGAAAAATATATAATTAAATACATTACTTATTGACTTTGTTATTTTAGTTACTATATTCTAAAAAAAGCATTATTTATTTGTATATTAATATTTAAATGTCATAAAATTTATTGTTTTTATTTTATTTATATTCATTTAAACTAACATAATATTAAATTTACTTAAAATTTTAATAAAATATAATAAAATTATTTGACAATTAAATAATACCATAAATAATTGATATGATATAGTATATTTACTGATATGTTAATTCCTATAAAAGAAAATTTTTTATTACTTAAATTTTAATAAAATATAATAAAATTATTTGATAATTAAATAATATCGTATATAGTTGATATGATATACTACATTTACCATTATGTTAATTCCAATTTTTATTAAAAAAATTACTAACGTTAATTAAATTCAAATTCTACCGAAAATATTTGATTTAATAATTTAGACCTTTATTTAGTAACTTGATAAATAAAATTCAATCATTTCCACAACTTGTAGAATAGGATAATATTTGGCTTGGCAAACTTAGAATAGTTAATAAGTTAGAATATAATTTACTCAATTTTCTCCTAAGTATATTAATTTCTTATATTTTTAGAAATTAGTGTTTCTCTATCATAAAAATTTACTCTTTGTTTTTTCATTTTTAATATGGATATTAAATTTTCTTCTTTATTTTTTCCCTTTATCACATATATAATACCATTAATATATCTTTGTGATATATTGTTAAGCTATTGGTATTTTGTTGTGCCTGCATACTTCTTCCAGTTCCATATAAGTTCTTTTGTTCTTTTTCTAGTCTAATTGTGTTATAATTGGTTTATATTATGTTGCCTAAAAAGTATTTATCAGGAAGTAAAAAAAGGGAAAAAAGGAAAACAAGTAAAATAGTTAATAGAATCCCAATAAGGAGTAATTAATAAATTTATTAAAAGAGTAAGCTCTTCTAGTGAGAATCCTGATGAATTAAGTGAAGGTAGTTTTGAACAATAAAAAGAAATTTTAAGTGTTGGGATTCGTATTCATGAGGAAATTAGTAATTTGAGTGATTATGATCATATACCAAATGATCTGCTTTAGAAATTTAAGGGCAAATGAGCAAATAATCCCTATATTGGATATTTATGATCTAGAAAATGGGATAATCTTGATAATAAAGCAAGGGACATTTTAATTGAAAAAGAGCCTGTAAGAGAATCGAATTTTGTGTTTTCTTTAAACAATGTCGAGATTTCATATTCTTATTATTATAGAAATTTGGGTAGTGGAGAGATTAGCGACAGAAAATGGTTAGCTTACTCTAAACGTATAGATAACTTATATTGTTTTTGGTGTAAGTTGTAAGTTGTTCAAATTTAATAGCAAACAAAGTGCTTTACCAAATGATAGATTTAGAGACTGGAAGCATATTAGTGAGAGACTCAAAGAACATAAAAATTGCATTGAGCGTATGACTAATATGAGAACTTGAAATAAATTAAGAGTAAGATTAAGCAAAAATCAAACAGTTGATAAAGATATGCAACAAGAAATTGTAAAGGAAAAAGAACATTGAAGACAAGTTTTGATAAGAATAGTTCCTGTTGTGAAATATCTTGCTAAATATAATTTGGATTTTCAAGGATTCAATGAGAAACTTAACCAAGATAGTAATGGTAATTCTTTAGGATTGATTGAGATGATTGATGAATTTGATGTAATAATGCAAGATCATGTTAGATACATTCAAAATCACGAAATTCATCATCATTATCTTGGTGAGTTAATTTCTCTATTAACCCGTGGTGTTAGAAGTTTTATCAT
Organism: Erythroxylum acuminatum; assembly: GCA_026284645.1. Taxonomy (NCBI): domain Eukaryota; kingdom Viridiplantae; phylum Streptophyta; class Magnoliopsida; order Malpighiales; family Erythroxylaceae; genus Erythroxylum; species Erythroxylum acuminatum. The sequence goes on along the minus strand of JANKOD010019498.1, from coordinate 16,984 downwards.
AGGGGTCATTAAAGAGGTGAAATACTTTTCTATTATTCTTGATTATATCCTAGATTTGAGTCATCAAGAAAAATGAGTTTGTTAATATAATGTGTAAATATGTAAAATAAAAAATAAAATAGAGGAGTACTTTTTAAAGTTCTTAAAGGTAAATGACATATCTGGATTGAGACTTTTTAATGAATTATTGAATGCTTTTAAGTCTCTTGATCTTAATGTCCATAATGTGAGAGTCAAGATTATGACAATGGTTTTAATATGAAGGGAAAGCACTAAAGGTTAAAAGCAATTGATTTGTAATTGGTTCATATTTTTCATCATTGTTAAGTCTTATATAGCAATGTATTTGTCTATAGAAAATATATTAATAAAAATATGATTTTTATGTGAATTTATGGCAGATTTATAGTAATATAGAGTGAGCTTTATCAACTTTAAAATAGATTCTTTTATTTTTAATCCATGTTTCTTTGAAGAGATGTATAAAATAGTCATAGGGACGATCATATTCATAAAGAAGTTGTCAATATATTAAGTTTATTGCCAACTATTGTCAAGTTCATTACTAAGTGACATGCATAAATCTTTGTTTCCTTCCTAATAAGTCAATTGGTCAACCAATCAAATCATCTGCCATTTAACTTAATGCTCAAATTTGCTAATGACCAGTTAAACTTGTGTTTATTTGTAAGGAAGAAACTTTATTATGGTAATAGAGTCTCCTAATAAATATCCATTAACTGATTCAAAATTAATGAGAAATGATGAACTAAAAAAGCAACAAAAACAACAACAATTCTTATACACAACCTTTGTTCATTGTAATTTAGGTGCAAATCAGACTTGCTTGTGATGGTTTCAAATTCACGTAAACCTATTGACAAGTTCCTTTCAGCTACAAAGGAATTAATTATCCAAATAATAATTTGTAAAGAAAATAATCATTTTAGACAACAATATGATAGGCATAACAATACAATAGAGGCAACAATACTATAATTGATTATCTGAAAATATAGTTATTCATTAGTCATCATTTCACTACCATGGATTTAAACAGCCAACCACAATCAGCTACATCATATTAGTATCTTATACATAAATAGCTAGCTATAATCAACTACACCATATTAGTGCCATATACATAAATAACTATTACCATATGCATGTCCTTATATTATGACTGTATTGCTTTGGCTTTGTTGGCCAAAATTAGTTTTTTCTTTAGCCTCTGAAGTAGTTATTGTAGTAATTAATTACTTTGACTGTGTTTAACTTTAGCATTTATCCCTATATAATATGTCCTTATATTATAACCATATTGCTTGTACCTTTTACATAAAATTTAAAGTCCCTTCTAAGTAGCTATGTATAGGTTTTGTTCCTCTCCTACATCCTTGGCCCTTACCCTTTTTACCTTTTAATATCTTCTCTTATATTATGGAAGATAGATTTCAGAATCATGATTCTCACCTTGGAATGGACATATACCTTCATTAAGGATTTGAAAAATATGGAATACATGTGCTCATTGGAATTTTTTATGTTATATATACCATTGTGTTTGATTGTATCATAAGCATGCTAATGAAGAATTTTACTCAAATTTCATTTTCTATATATTTAAGTCTTGTTTCCGGAATCAACATGTTGAAAATATATGTGCTCCACTTTAAATAGTCTCCCACCATTAAAGTATGAAATCCAATTATTGGCATCTAAATCTTAGGATAAATAGAGCCATTATATTTCTTTATTCCTTGCCTTTTCTTGTTAAATCTCTTCATTGCTCTTCTAATTGTCTTAAGCATTATGAGAGTTGGCTTTTCCTTAGGCTCCTTATGTATACATTGAAGCTCTTATAATAATTGTTCAACATGATGTTACATTTTAGTCTAACTTCGTGAGTTTGCCTACACTATTTATTCATTGGTAATTTGTTAAACTAGTTATATATTATTTTGTTAGGTCCTTCCAATTGTTTCATATACTTATTCAAGTTATAAAAAAACTTAAAATAAGCATGCATTGAACTATCATTAGATCCACTAGTCAAATTCATGATCCACTAAAACCAAGGAAACTATACTATTATACCAGTCTAGACCCATTATATAGTAAAATAAATAAATAATCATATACATATCAAAATCATTAAAGGTATATGATCTTATCGTATTCTACATTATATCTATATATCATTAGTTATCCTAAATTTGTTTTAAATATGTCTAACATAATATATATGCTTCTAACGTTAGCCATGTCAATGCTAAAGACATGTCCTAAACCCTGTTACAAAGAAACCATATAAGAATGTAAAAAATCATTGTTTAACTGTTGATAATAAAGGGTAACAAGAGAAAATATAAAATGTAACATTAAATAAGGAGACAAATTAGAAATTTAGCTTTTGTCAATCAGAAATGAAAACCCAATTTGATTCTTGTAATACATCTAAAAAATTATTTTCATAATTCTTTGTTCTCAATTCTAACAATAACCCACACGATTTGTAATTGAACTCTAGAACCTTTCCATAGCCAAGTCCCTTATTCTAAAAATGAAATGCAACATGTTCAAATGATTTATGTCCACGTTAATGTTGTTCATTTCTCCTCCTTTATAGCATATGGTAGAGGTAAATTTGAAAGCCACCATGACCAAATTGATACTTAAATATATGGTATATCGTTGCATAAAAATAAATTTAAATTAACACAATATTTTCAATAAAAATAGACATGCTAAAAAAGTTTAGAAAGAAAAAACCAACTATGTTACATATATTCAAGTAAAGGTCTTTACTCTTGCTTATTCATATGAAAAAATAAATACGGAAAACATGTTCAACCAAGCATTTTCAATACAAACAAAAAAGAAATAATAGAAATTTTACTCTTACAATAAAATGGAGATTTTACTATCGTATAAACTTTTTAGTATATCATTGGAAAAGATTATATTGGTTGGGAACATATAAGTTTGGCTAAATCAATGTTATACCTTCCTAAGATTCCAAACTTTTATAAATCAAAGAAAAAATAAATATGCTAGTAAACCTGTGTGAATTTACATAGATGTAGAGGTTTTTAATATAACAAAAATGTCAAGGTTTTTGTATATAATAGTCTAGGTCAGTAGATGTTACATATATGTAAGTAAAAGCTACATTTATTGATTTGATGTTTTAAAGGAAGAAATGATTTTTAGACCACACAATTAGGGTAATTGAGTCTAATGAGAAGTGAACCAAGTACTATATATGTTGCTTATCAAAAAAAATCTAGCAATGAGAATGTCTCTCTAATAAAAGAAAGTTTTTTTTCTATATAACTAACTCTTTTACTTGTCTTTTGAAACGATCATACCTAACCTAATTAGATTTAGAGATTATGACTTGTTCTAGTTATTAAGATTAGTAACTTAATTAGCAGCTGAGGTAATTTAAAGCAAACAATACCTACCAGACCCTATTCTTATATGTTATATGTAACCTTATATCTATCTATTAGAAAGGCTATAGTCACTTTCTTGCATTTGAACATAAATATATGATAACCAGTCTTATTATCTCCTACTACTTCTTTTTGACATTTTATTTCTATGGCAAAAAGTTCATTTTTAACTTTAATATTTTCATCAAAATATAGGTCAGACTATGATATTTTGAAGCATTCAAAATGAACTCTAACATTTGCATGTCATTTAATTTAATTGCTAAATGGATGAAAATATTGATAGATTTATTTTCTATTAAAATTTTATTGCTTTTGCTTTGTTTATATGAGTTCAACTATGCCATATGGAAGCTATATGTCATAGTAGGATCCACACGTTTAATTAAATTTAAACTATTTTTTAATTATGATTATATATAATAAATATTAATTAAAACTAATAATCCTAATTTAACTTAAATAATCTAGCTTAAAGTTAATTAACCTTATTTAATTAAAAAGGTATAATTACTAGGAGATTCCCAGGTTCACCTGAAAGAGGAGGAGGAACATGTGGAGGAGATTGGGGTTTATAAAGAGCAAGTAATTGACCCAAATGGGAATGGAAATGAAAGAAATGTTTGTGAAGAAGATGCAGAGTTTTTGTTTGAAAAGTTAAAGAATTGTAATTAAGAAAGAAAAAAAAGATCCTTACAAGAACAAAGACAAGCCATACATCTAAGCGGCAACATTTAGGCAACTCTGAAGACTAACTAAAATGACAGCGTATGAACGTTACAAGCCTACAGATAATAAATCACAAAGAGTGACTCTTAAGCAGAAATGGAAAAAATGAAAAACGTGTCTCCCCCTCTCCCCCCCTACCCTTACCAAATTAGGGTTGGGTGAATGGCATCGTCTAGAGGCCCAATAGTTGATCTGCTTCAGAAGAGCTCACCTTTAGATCATCCTCGACATCTTGGATCGAAGTTCTGTTCGTAGCATTCAAGATCAACAGCCACCTTTATATGGGAAGGAATCGACTTTTCAGGTATTTTCTTTCTAGTTTGCAATCCTTAATAATCTAAGAACTCATTCTTTATATTAGTTAACTGATTCTCCATGAATATGCTAGACTAGGGTTAACTGTTTTAGATGTGGTAGCATATAAGAGATACTCTCTGATTGCTCTTGTTAATACATAGAGTACCTTCTTTCCAGGTCTTGCTTTGTTTTGGAATCATCTATAATTCCTCTCTCGCTATATCTCTTCGATGGAGAAGGCAAAAGATATAATATAGATATGCTCATTGTGCATGGAACTCTGATTCAGCTTCAGAAGCCATTCCAGTGCTTCTGTGAAAGTTGAACCTGCATTTGAAATAAGACATAACTATTATGTCTTCTCCCATATAGATTGGGAATAGGGAAAGAAAAAGAATAGGTGATTCCTAGATTCCTCCTCCCTCTCACATAGTACACAACTAGCATTAGAAGTAATGAAATGGATTTTGGCCATTGTGCTTAACTTATTAAGCATAGTGAGCCACAGAAGGATAAAGTGACTAAGCCTGAAAGACTTATGCCAGATGATAGGGGACCAAATCTGCCTATAACTATTCTAATTCTGCCACTTTCTGAATATAAAAATGTTGAAGGTGTTTGAAAGCATCTTGAGACATTGGAATATGTCCTCCTTCTCTAGATCTGGTTGATAGTTTGGAGTAAGATATTGCAATTTCGATGGAATGTTCCATTGTTGTTGGACCCCTAACTTTTCCATTAATTGAGGAATTGTTGGCAATTATTCATGTGTAGAGAAAAGGAAAATTCTTGAATTTGAAATGAAATAGAAAAGATGGTTTAAATACAAGATGGGTTATGTATGAAAGGTTGGTAGTTAAAAAGCTAGAAAAATGTAATTGAAACATGTTCATTGAGCATACTTTGGTGTTTTACCCATAACTTTTTCTCTAGTTATCCAAATGACATGATTTTTGATTTGGAGCAAATTAGGGATATAGGGCTACAAATGTTATGATGAAATCAAGTTTTAATTCAGTCTTTAATAATTTCAATTTCTGGATGGAATTTGGGCACAGAATATTGTTTTAGTATAAGAACAATCCGAAATGTTTGGTGTATAAATTTTAGATTTCTAAACCAAATTGAATGAATTTGATGACATTAGAAAATTGAGACAATGAGGAATATTTTTCTAGAAGGAAGTGCTATCAAATTCCTTTAATTACATGATTAGAAAAAGGTCTTGATTTTTGGAAGGAGTTAAGCATGATTTAAATAATTTTGAGATCTTGTTGGATTAATTATTTTATTTAGAGTTAATTATTATATAAATGATTGTAGGATTTTATCATATGGTTCAATTGAAATAAAGTAGTCTTGTAAGAGTATATTTGTATGAGGGCATTTTGGGAAGAACACTTAAGCATTAAGGTTATAAGGCTTTGAAGGAAGGGCAAAATGGTCATTTCACAATCATTAATGGCAAAATTCTAATAAGAAGTGTAGGCTTGCTTTTAAGGAAGAAGCAAGAACGAAATTGAGAGAAAAAAAAACAAAGAGAAGAGAGAAGAAAGAAGAGGGCTCGGTGGAGAAGAGGAGAAAAGGAAGAAGTGAGCTAGGTTTTGATTTTTCTAAGCCTTCAAGAGTGATTTTGAAGTTTCTTCAAGAAGGAAAAAGGAAGAGGAGGATGAGAGCTTCCATTAGAGCCAACAAACTCTTCATTTGGTGAAGGATCAAGGTAAGAGCGTTCTTAATTTGTTGGATTGGATTTTTGAAAGGGTTTTAGTTCATATAGCTTAAGAAATGTATGGGTTTAAGAATTTTAAGATCAATTTTAGTGAATATGTTTTATGGGTTTCTCAATTTGAATGCCTATTGATTTGGAGATTTTTTTTCAATGTTAAAGAAAATCAAGAGAGACAGGAGGAGTAAGAGTAGAGGCTTTTTGAGGAAGGATTCAAGCAAGGAAATTAAGGTGAGTTTCATGTTTATAATTTGAGAAATGAGCCATAAATGTTTTCTTTTGAATCAAGAGAATAAAATGATTTCAATGGCTTCATAAAAATTGCATCATTGATTTTGAATTATTTGAGAATTTACTATATGCTTGGTATGTGAATGTTGTTGATGAATTGGAATTGCTAAACGAAAAGGGTTTTCAAAAAATTGAATGTTCATGAAAAACAAGTTTCCGAAATGTTGCCATTTGGGCAATCTATTTTCAAATTATGAATTATATGTTATATGGGTTTGTGGTGGTTTGTTCTGTCAGTCAAGTGCACTTGTCTAAAGGCTTCTCCCGCCTACCCGCTAGTGACATGGAGCTTCTTCACGGACTCCTTTAAGTTCACGGCTATGCAAAACCATTATATGGGATTGTGATAGTACGTTCTGTTCATGGCTACACAGGACCCTTATGGGAAATGTGTTAGTACGTTCTGTTACGAACTACCCAAACCATTATGATGTGTTTATGAGTTTATGATATGTAGACCAGATTGATGTACACATGATTTGTTTTATTGTGAATTTAGTTGAAAATTTAAGAACCATGTGTTTTATGATTCAATAAGAATTCTCTATGACAATGAACTTTTTGAATGATTTTTCTTGTTATCCGTTATAATCCTGTTACCCACAAGCTTTCAAGCTCACCCCCACTCTCCTTCCCCTATTCAAGTGATGAGCAAGAGACCGAGTGAAAGAAAGTCAAGACATTACTCTGAATTTGCATGTTTTGTTTTGTTTTGGAGTAGTTTATGTAAAACAAGACTTCAATTGTATTTCAAGAATTATTAGGTTTTGCATCTTTTGTATATTGGATTTTGACATTGATAATGTATTGCGGTGCGAAATACCCATTGGAGTTTGTAAAACTCTTAATTTATGATGTTAATGAAATATGGATTTGTGTATGGATTTGCAATGTGAATTTATGTATGGATGAGGTGGAGTTGGAATATGAATTAATTAAGGACGAGGTTAAGTTGGAATTAAGTATACTTGAAGAAGTAATCCACTTAAGTTGATGATTTTGAACATATATACATATATAAACACACACACACATATAAGTGAGATGTTATAGCAAAGAAATAGGAATTATGAATGGATAAGAATGATGTTGCATTAGTTAAGGAAGTGAATTTCGGACAAATTTTAAGTTTTCATAGGGTTAGTATTTGTGTTTTGACTTCTAGGGGAAAAATTGGATTAATTTAGGTAGAACTAGACAAAGTTGTCTGCATGCCTCTTAGCTTTCCAACGATATAAAGTTTGTAATTTTTGGATACCAGAGTGACAAGATATGATTGTTACATGATGTGATGCTGCATGGAATGTATGCACAGGACATCTATGGTATATTGATAAGAATGTGTAGTTTTGATGAACCAAATGGGTTGAGAATTGAGAGTTTTATGAGATAATTTTGGTGTTTGAATTGATATGAAATGAATTGGCACTAGAAGAGTTGAATTTGGTAAGATTATGAGTGAATATGATGTTAAATTGGATGTAGGAAGCATTGGAGAGGCTTTGGAGGGGTTTGGGGAACCCCAATGTTCGTTAGATGGACTTTAGGTCCGTTAGACGAACCTTATCGGGTCAAAAATGACCCCCAGCATTGCCCATGTCCGTTAAATGGACTTTATGTCCATTAAACGGACCTTTTTGGGTGAAAAAGCACCCCTAGGCCCGACAAAATTCGTTAAACGGACAGCTATAGTAAATCACGATTTTTAGAAGCAGAATCTGGCTTTGTGGTCTTCATTAAGTTGTATATCTCGATGTCCTCTTTCCAACCGTCCAAGAACGAACTCAATAAGAAATCTGTAGCAAAAGTTATGACAATTGCGCCAAGACAGGTACAATATGAATGAGGACTTAAACATGTTGGATTCTTTTGGTCATAACTTCCTCATCCGACCTCCAAATGAAGTGATTCTTGAACCAATGGATTTATAGCACATGTTTCTAGCTCTCCATAAAAATTTGCATCTTTTGGAGTTGATTTGGAAAGCTTGATGGAGAGAAAGTGAGGGGTCGGTTGGGAGAGCATGATTGGGGTATGAGCACACTTTGACTTTTTAAGCATATCTTGTTCTATAAAGCTCTAATTAAGATGGTTCTTGCTTCAAAACAAATTAGAGACTTAAAACTCCAATTTCTTTGAAGAAGTCAAATTGAAATTCTGGTTTGAAGTGTCCCAAAATCTATTATGAATTAGAAGAAATGAGCTTGTAATTTGGGTGATTGACTGATGTGAGAACACCACCCTTATGAGATGTTGGCTAATGAGGGTTTTATTGAAATGACCCTACAGGGTAATAAGCTCAAGGTTTATGACTTCAGATGTTGGGCTTCGAAACCAGGGTCCAATATGTTATGGTATTAGAGCAAGAGTTGGGTTCCGGAAACAATCAGGATCCAACATTTGTGGTATCAGAGCAAGAAGATGAATAGATGATGGTTCAGTAGATTTCATGGGAATACGCTCACATTTCATGTTTTCGTAAAAGTTGGATTCCAGAAACAAGCGGGATCCATCAGTTGTGGTATCATAATAAGCGTTGGACTTTGAAAATAAGCGAGATCCAACATCAGGATTAATTCAACCTAGCCAGAGTCCTTTTTCTTCGCCGGTCTTACTTGTACATAACGCTAGTGGGGAGTGGAGGTTTTGCGTAGACTATCGGGCTCTCGATTCAATCACCATCAAAGACAAGTATCCAATCCCTTTTGTTTCTACACTTATTCGATCCTATAGTCAGGAGGGTTTTGATCAAGCGTTGAGCAAATGGGTCAGTTCGGTGCTTCTCGAACTGTGATTTCTTTCAACACGTTGTTGTCTGCTTGCACTCGATCGAAGTTGTACAGTAAAGTTCCTGTCTTGTTCAACGATGTTTCGTTGAAATATGGAGTCTTGCCTTATTCTGTTTCTTACAGCATGCTGATTAAGAGTTACTAAATAGGCAGGAATGCCCGAAAAGGGGTGTTGAGAGATTGAGGTTTTATCATTTCAGAAACGACAACCATCAGAACAATTCTAAACAATTCTAATTTCATAAATCAAGCGGCTTCAAATTGTGTATTTCCATAAACAAACTCCATTACACGTTAAGAACTCCAAAACAATTCTAGGGTTCTTTGTCTTCTGGGTTTCAATTTCCAGAACAAAAGCAAATAGCAAATTGCCTTAAAGCTAATTTCCAAAACCGCAAAACCAAAGAAAAGGAATTTAAATAGATCTTAAATAGATTTAAGATCTATTTAAATCTGATAAGGATAGATGTGATCTTAGCACGATCTTAGGTAGTTCGGATTTAGTGGAAATTTGAATATAACTTGGACTCCAAATTAAGATATTTATATATAGCTCATTCGAGCTTTGCTCTTTTCATTCAATCAGAGAGAGCATTCTTTGTATTCTTTTGAGAGAAAGTATATAAAGTTAGTTTTATACCATATCTCTGTGCGTTCTTGTTGTCTTTGTTCTTATTGTTCCTATAAGTATTGTTTCTTCGAGTGCGTGCGAGGGAAACACTTCGAGGGTTAGGAAAGGCTGAGTCTTGCTTTAACGAATCTAAATGAGATTGTCGTGTAAAGAATGTGAGCGAGAAACTTCGAGTGAAAGTTTGAGTTCCAAGAATACCTTTGTAACAACCGGCTTAGCCTAAAACCAGTTAAGGGAAAAAAACGAAAAATAAAAATGTATGGGCCTGTATTTTGCAAAGCCCACCTCTAAGCCACATTCCAATGTCAATTTGCTTTTTCTTCTCTATTTAAGCAATTCACTTTCCTACTCTAAGTTGACGTCTGCCTTAATAAACTCGTCACTTTTTTTAAATCTTTATCTCATTTTATAGTTAATTATTATTCTTTATATTTTTAAATAAATATAAGTTGGTATGTTTCACTTTAAATATAATTTCAGAATTAGAATAATATGATGTAAATTAAAATTAATATGATAATGTGCAATTTATTTACAAAATAATGAATTTTTATAACTAGTATCTTTATAATTGATAACATATTATTACATTTTAACTTATACTTAATAATACCTTTTCCTTTCATAATCATTTTTATTAGAACTATCAGTACCTATGAATTCTTGAAAAGAAAATTGTAACAAACAAAAAAATTCACAAAACACAATCTTTATGAATTCTTGAAAAGAAAATTGTAGGAAACAAAAAAAACTATTTAAACATGAAATTATGCTAATTTAGCTTTGTAAAGATAAAATGAGCAAAGATAGGAAGGAAATCAAGTGGAGACTTATCACCAACAAAGAATTGTTGAAGTCAACTATAATATCTTTTTAATAGGTTTAAGAGAAAGAGATACGGAAGTGAATTAATCAAGATAAGGAGAACATAACTTTCATACCACCTCATCAGTAAACTAAATAAACTCAAGCATTTCAATTTTTTCTTTTTTAATTTAAAACTTTATAAAATTTACTGTTAAACATTAAATACCTAAAAATAATAATAAACATATATAGCATGTTTATTTTAATCAAGCACTTCATATCTATAAAATTCAATTGAGTTCTTTTTAAAGCTTTCATTTTATTTAAAAAGGTGTACTTCTAATAAATCCAATATAGCATACCATTTAATTCATGTTTTGAAAACCGGATCGGACCGGCCGGTTCGATCGGTTCGACCGGTGACAGGTCGGCTATTCGGTCCGGTTCACTCTTAAAAACTGGTTCTCAATTGAACCAGTGAGAACCGGTCAAAACCAGTCAATTGACCACTGGTTCAATAAATTTTTTTATTTTTTATATTATTTGGTATATTTTTGTATTTTTTATTATTATTAATATTATATATAATTAACTATAATTATTGCATAATTATGACTTTACACCGGTTCGATGTCCAGTCCGGGTTTCAAAACACTGCATTTAATACATGAATATTTCATGCTATGAGAAATATTTTAACTGGAAAATAGTTTAATTATTGTTAGTAGTTAGCTTAATTTGCAAGGTTTATGTATCAAGAGATTTAGCTTAGATGGTCTCAAAGTTTCATATAATTATAATCACTAATAAATATTTGAAGTAGATTCTGCATAGATAGATTGTTACCTTAAATATTTGAAGTCAAATTAACTATGCAATTATAACTATAATCAATAGTTTCTAAAATTAATTATTGCTATAAAATTTAAGATGGAATGACAGTTTAAGCTTAATGAGGCTAATACAAATCTAAATTCTGTTGATATCAAACATTTTAATTATTTATTTCAAATACAATTTCAAGAAATTCGTTAATATATAACATTATTATTACAATTTAATGTTATATCAACTGAATTCTAATATTAGAATTATTTATTTCAAATACAATTTCAAGAAATTGTAACATTATTATTAGAAATTCGTTAACATACAACTTCATAGAATTCAGTTGTTTAATTCTATGAAGTTGGATGAATAGTTCAATTTCTAAAATATTTAGTCATATATTATATTTGAGAATAAACGATATTAGTTTATTTAAAATTTCCCACATAGATTTAGAAAATTAATTTTGATTCTTAATTTAATAGTAATTTTTGTTAAATCAAATATAAAACTTCCACTATTTAGAATTTTGACAAATGATTATAACCTTTAACTTACTAACACAAAATTTTAGGAGTAAATAGTGGTAGTTAAATTCCCACTTTGTTCATAAAGATTTGTGTAATTTTAAAATCTAAAAATAGAAAGGATTGATAAGCATCGTTTCGTAACTTATAGAAAACAGATTAAGGAATATGAAGTTATGAAATTATTCCTATCCATATAATACATTTCAGTTAATATTTAAGATTAGGCTAATACAAAAGGGACACAATTTTATTGATTACGTTAAATGTTAGGAAAAAGGTGCCTTGGAAGAATATATTTTTCAAACATTATTTTAAGTGTGTTTAATTTAATTACTTATTATTTTGTATACTTTTTTATCAATACACAAGAAAAATCAAACAACAAGTTTAAAGCTCTTCTCTCTTTTTTGTTTCAAACTTTTGATCTTCTTTTATTTTTGTTGTGTTTCTCTTCTCATATTTTGGCCCAAAATGGCATTCCTTTTGGATTTATTAATCGGATAAACATTTATTACCTTTCTCCAGTTTATTTTTCTAAAACATGACTATTAATAAGAGAAGCCATCAATAAATTATACCTTTTTTTTTTTGGTCCTAGACCAGGGTATCCACCGGCGGATTCAGTGACTAATCTCTTCGCTGGTTTGTAGGCACCTCAGAGGGTGGGACAGCTGGCCCAAGGATTTAAGGCTGCTCCATACCCAAAGCCAAGGATCGAACCCCTAACTTTTAGTTAAGGATGGATAAGTCCCTTCCACTCAACCACACCCCTTGGGTTCGAACTTATACCTTAATCCAATTGATGAAGGGTTTAGAGACATGGAAAAGCTCTAATTATCTAAACTCAAGCCTTAAGTGCTCATAACTCATTATTAAGGTAAAAAATGTACTGCCTTATTTAGCTTAACCCATAAAAGACACTAAGACCAGATGAGATTAATGCTATATTCTTTCATAAATCTTAGAACCTGATAGGAAATTAAGTAACAGACGTCATACTAAAGTTCTTTAAAAGAGGTAAAACACTAAAGGAAATTAAGTAAATATTCTTATTTCTTATTCTTGAGGTTCCTAACCCGTCTATATTCAAGTACAAGCTCTATAAGATCGTATCTAAGATGTTGGCCTTAAAACCTAAAGCATCTTTAGAATCCAACATAAGACTATCTTAATTAGGGTGCTTTTACAAAAGGCAGATCATTAAGGGATAACATACTCATCTCACAAGAACCTTTTTAGGAACTATAATTAAAATACACCAAACATAAGTTGTGCAATAAAAGTAGACTTCAAGAAGACATTCGATACAGTGGATTGGAAATTTCTTCTTGACAGTTTAGAGGCCTTTAGATTCCCAAAAATCTTCACTAATTAGATCCAACAATGTGTGACAACCATATCCTTTAGTATTCTAATCAACAGAAAGCCTACATAATTCTTCAAAGGTTCCGTAGGACTAAGGCAAGGAGACCACATCTCACCATACTTACCCATACTGTATATGGAGTTCCACACAAGAATTATCAATCATAAGACAGGTCAAAATGACATTATCATCGTAAATGGAAGGAGTTGCAACTTAACAATACAAATGATCTATTACTCTTGTTTGCGGCTAATATCCTTAGGTAATAATTCAACTTAAGCTTGGATACTTATCATAGCAACTCTGTCTTTGTCGATTGGTTCCCCAATTTTATGATTTTATCCAAGAGTAAATGCTTAAGTTTTGCTCTCACACGTAAAGTTTCCTCCTGAGCTTAAAAGCTTTATATCCCTTAACCTAAACTCCGCAACCTCTTAAAACAACTTCCTCAAATCTCTTATAGTTGACAAGAAAGTTGTTAAATCTAAAATGGGATTTATAATGAATATTTCTAACTCCCAATCTTACCTTTGTAGGTGTATGTTCTAAACAAAGGGGGCTTGGTGAATTTTAGAAAAGTAGAATAAAATTTAGAGAGCTATATAGGATTTACAAATGCTTGATCTAGCTTCTTTTTTATTATCCATCTATTTTATTTGACCAAATGTAGAAGGTTCCTCTAAATTTAGATTTGTGAGTTGACTTTGTCTTAGGCATTCAAGGAAATCATGCACCTCACACTCAGCCTATTTCTGCTTCTTGAGGGAATAAGATGCAATTGAAATCCCCTACTACTAACCAAGGCTAGTTTGTAGAGGAACCCATTGATTTCAATCATTCTGTATCAGTTTCCTTTGAAAGTCAATATTGGAAGCATAAAAAAATGTGATAATAAAGATTTCACCTACAAGTGTACTTCCAAATCAATGTACTAGCTAAGAGTGAAAGCTATTTCACCTTCATAATAAATGATTATTTTATTACTTTCCTGTGTTGGAATGAATTGTTTTTGTAAAACCAGCTATGCTAAAACTTGCTGAGGACCTTGCAATGGCAATCAAATTGAATAAGAGAAGAAAAGTGAATATCAAGCTGAAGCCTCCAAGACTTCTCAGAAAAATCGAGCTGTTGATTTTGGGAATAATTCAGAAGGCCATGCATCCAAGAAATAAAGTTCTGAAGTTTGAAGATCAAGAAGGGAAGGAGTTGAAGGAATCTGAAGGAAGTTAAAGCTGCTGTGAAGAAATCAGGAAGTCCACGACAATAGAAGGAAAATGCAGACATTAAAGAACAAGAAGAAAAATTCTGAAACAGAATGGATGTAGCAAAGTTCAGGAATTTCTGGAATGTAGCAAAGTTCAGGAATTTCTGATTAGTGAAGCTGAATAAAGATTAAGTTAAAGAAGCATCATTAGAGCCAATTAATGAAGAAAAGGACAGATCATCACAACACATCTTCATCATTTCTGTTGTCTTCAGAAAATGTCCCCTGCAGTTTACAAGTTTAGCATGTGTCAGTTTCAGTTATGCTAAGAGACAATGTGTTTACTTTTGTGTTTTAGCCGAATGAGGAAATGCTGTACTAGTCTAGTTGTTACATTTCAGATCATGCCTTTAACTTTCAGTTTTTTAAAAAAATCGTATCCGATTGGTTTTAGAGCTAACATAAAGCTCATCTTTATCACTTTTTCAATTTCAGAGAGAAAAACTTGAGGCCTCATCTGTATTCTGCGGCGGAGTACTGTGAGAAGTCTTATCTTCACAGCGAACAGAAACAGATGTAAGGAATTTCTTCTATTTTAGATCAGTGTTACTAGAATCTGCATAGGTTAGTTTATCTTTTGGCTCGATTAGAGCACAAAAGCTTCATTTAGGTGACTTCGAAGTGAAGTTACCGGCGCCACCAGGTCTGCTCCTCTTCCTGCATCAAGCCCCACAGCTTTCAAGACTGTTGCTCTCTTCGGCTAAGGCCTCTTCGGTCTCTCCAGTCAATGAGGAGTTCGCCAAGTGGTACGGTGAGTTCATATCAACCCGGGTGGTGCTCAGATCTCCTGGGTTGTGCCCAGATCTGGAGTTCAGATCTGGAGGTGGTGCTCTTCACTCCTCTCGCAGAACGTCGCCTACCTCACCTCACGCTCACAAGAACGCTCACCATTATTGAGAACCGGAACAAAGGTAAAGATTGGATCTTTCCTTCTGGGGCTTATCGTGCCAAGCACTTGCATGCTATTGCTGCTAAGGTAATGCTGGATTTGATCTTTATGGGTTTGTCTTGTTTCGCTTCCCAAACTGTTTTACCCAAAAATTTTCATCTCTTTTTTCTGGGGCTGATGATTTTCTGCTTGGTTCAGCTTGTTTAAGTCTTTCTTCCCTTTACACTTGAACATTTTAGATATATATCTGATCCTTCTTAAGGTCGATCGACGTGTAAGTTTCGATCTCTTTTCTCTTCCCCACCTTATACTCATCTCGTAGACCTGCACCCAAAAATGCATTCTTGATCTGTCAAGTTAGCAGATTTTTCTTCAAGATTTGAGCTTGGATTTTAAAGTTAGATAAGTGTCGACTTTTAGAGCGACCAGCGACACCACGAGCCGGTATTTACAAGAGATACTCTTTGTTTATATTACTCCCAGTTTTTGTACCTTCCCGTCTTGTTGTTGACTAGAAACTCACTAGTCTATTGTTTGGTTCTTGTTGTCGAATCTCAAGACTGTTGACATTATTAGTTTTAGGTTAGCTTGAGGAGGCATGGAATAATATCTGAGTTTTATTCTTTGGATGAGTTGGAATTGAATCCAACAATCAACTTTTGATTGGTCTGCAAAATTCTTATTGGCTTGTAGCTGAGTAAGACCAAAAATATTCCTGTCAGGTGGCTCCGAGAAGAGAGTTTTCTACTTTGACTAGCCAAGCATCATTTCACATTCCTATCTCTGTCATTTACTATACAGAATTTTTACGAAGGACACTTCACATAAAAATGTCTAGCAACCTTAATCTTTAACTTTTTTCCGCAGAATTTGGGAAGCATTTCTCGTTGTTCTTGTCATCTATACAGCTTGGGTATCACCATTTGAATTTGGTTTCATCAAACAAACAGTGAGGCCCCTCTCCATTGCCGATAATATTGTCAATGGATTCTTTGCCATAAATATAGTTGTCACTTTCTTGGTGGCTTACCTTGACAAAGATACATATCTGCTCATTGACGATCCAAAGAAGATGGGTTGGAAGTATACAATAAGTTCCTGGTTAGCCTTTGATGTTATACCCACCATACCATGCTTCTTCACCATGCTTCGCCGTTGGCCTCTTCGAAGAGTCAGTGCCTTATTTTCCAGGTAAGATCGTTTCTCAGTTTGACTTCATGGACAACCCAATTATTGTCTTTTTCAGTTTGCTTTCAGTGATCAACTTTCATCAATTACTGTGAACAGATTGGAGAAAGATCCGAACTACAATTACTTCTGGGTTCGATGTGCCAAACTTATATGCGTAAGTAGTGACTAAGGATGGGCATAAGATGACA
>JANKOD010019489.1:0-23029 GCA_026284645.1 Erythroxylum acuminatum | reverse complement strand
GAACGGAACTTGGAATGCCAATTTGGCCCGAGACCGTCCGTTAAACGGACAGGCGTGTTCGTTAAACGGACATGAAGTGGCAAAAATGGCACTGTTTCACCCGATACTGTCCGTTAAACAGACACGCCTATCCGTTTAACGGACAATCTCGGGCCAAATTGGCATTCCAAGTTCAGTTCATGTCCGTTTAACGGACACACATGTCCGTTTAACAGACATGTGTTTGGGAAGATTATTTTTGGTTTTCTGAGAGCAGAATTTAGTTTTGAGGTTGGACCAGTATACAGCCACCACCAGTGTAGTTCAGCAGCCAGACTCATGTTTATTGTGCCAGCCAGGTTCAGGTCTCGGGAATGGGTTTCAGCCAGGCTCATGTCTCGGGACCGTCGAGCTCCGAGAACGGGGTCCGATAGATAAAATTGATGAATGAGTTTGGAATCCAGTTCTTGGTTCAATCTTAGCCCACACATAATTAAACATACTTCATTGTATTATTGTTTTCACACCTCTCTTATAAACTACCAATCGTAGGTTAACAATAAGCTCTGATAACCACAGTTGTCCCTTAGGTCTTGTAAGCTCTTTGCCTAAACCTAGCTATCATACAACCTAGAATAAGCTCTCTAGATTCAATAGGACAGCTGTAATATAAGCCAGGAAAATAGATTAATATAGGTAACAATTGCATAAAATGGGCTAATTTAAACTATTTTATACTATTCCTAATGATTCATCACCATTAGTTTACCATAAATGAATTGAAAATACAATTATTACATATTACATTCCATATTCTGGCAAAGGGTTCATACATAAAAAATCTAGCAAGAACGAGAATATTAATCATCCATACATGAATACCCAAAACAATAAGCAAAGAATAGCATAAAAATCTCTAGAGAGAGAAAGAACAACAATACACAATGAGAGATACTCAAATGTGATCCTCAACTTCGATTTTACCTTCGAACCAGATGAAGGAAGATTAGTCCTCTCTAGATTCCAAAGAAATGAGTGGTCTACCCCTTCTCTTCTTCCAAAAATGATCCACACCTCTCTTAGCCACTCTTATAGAAGAAATTAGGTTTTTGGGAGGATGCACGATTAGGTGCATGGCTGTGCATCCAACCGTGCATACCAAAGAAATGAATCATAAACATACACGGTTGGATACATGGCCATATATGTCAAAGATGCATCTTTCAAATGTGTACACAGCCGTGTATCTTCCAGATCATGCTAAAATGTTGTTTTTCTTGCAATTTCTTATCCTATCTTATTGGACCTCAAATTTTTTTCAATTATTATTGATCTATTTGTTTGATTATTTTTTAGTTTAGTCCATTAAATTAGCAAGTATGAATAAAAATTTGAAATTTGAAATTTGAATAAAGTGTTATAATTAAGTTAGAATTAATATGGTGTTTCAATGGGTTAAAGGAGTTAGTGGGTGAAGCAAAATAAATGAAGAAGGGGCAAAATTGGGAGAACAAGGCTAATGAGGGGTATACTTGGAAAAACAAGACATAAAATTATCTTGTTTTAAGAATAAGAGAGGAGAGTATCATGAGAGCCAAAGAGAAAGAAGAGAAAACGTGAAAAGAGAGAAGAGAAGAGAAAAATCGTGGAAGAAGAGAGAAAGGGGAGAAAGAAGAAGAAAAGAAGAGGAATCATCTTATTAAGGTAAGTTCTAAGTTATTTTTTCTTGTTCGGTTGAAAAAGGAAGTAGAAAAGATGGGTTTTGTGTTGGGAATGAATGGAGGGAAAAGACGATTGAGAGACCCATTTGATTTTTTTAGGGTTTTTAAACTAGATGTTGATTTTTTTAACTTAGATAAACAATGGGTAAGTTAGTGCTAAGCTCAATTTAGCAATTACTCAATTTTGTGATTTTAAAGCTTTATGAATTTTATTGGAAAGGCAACCTTAACTTAGATTTTACAAGAGCAAAAGGAAAGGCAAGCTTCACTTAGATTTTACAAGCTAATTAGGTGGGTATTTTATTTTTTGCTATTGTGTGATTATGCAAATTCTTGTTTATGTGTGTGAATGTTAGTTTCTTGAAATTGAATTGTTATGAGTTGATTGTAAATGTATGATGCATTGTGATTATGTTATATCTTGAAAGAGGATATAACATTTTGAATTAAATGAAAAGAACGAGAAAGCATGAAAGTATGAGCATATGATAAAATGAATATATGCTTTGGTTTAGGTGAGAGAGGAACCATTTCATTCGTCACATGCACGTAGACAAGAGCCTTCTCTCAGCTGCCCGCTTGTGGTGTATGAGCTCCAAAAATGGACTCATTTTCTTCATGGTGAAAACTTCGGTTTCTCCATTTCATACCTATAGGACCCCTTCAACCATTTGGTTGTGCATTGCATCTTTAAATTGTTACGTATGATGCATTTGAATGATTTGGTTAATGGATAAAGTCTATGTTATGTGTTATGTATTAACTGCTTAATTATGAGATTTGAACTAAATTGGTGAATGATTGAATTGTTAGATATATAAATACTATGCTTGAATTTGTGGTAATTGTCGATGGCTATAAATGTATAAGCCAATGAGCCGTGTAGCTCACCCCACTATTCCCTCCTCAGGTGCAAAAACAAGATGAGTGTGAAACCTTGCAAGGCATTGGAAACTCCAAAATATTAGAGACTTTTGTAACTAAGTTAGTGGCTAGACTTTTGGATAGAATTATAAGCATATCAAACATTGAGCATCCAATGTATTTTGTATCTTGTGTTAAGTTAGTGATGTGTATATTGATATGTAAATAAATCTTATTTAAATATTTACCTTGTTTACTAATGAGAATGAAAATTTAAGGACTTTCTTTTTGTGTATGATTATGTTAGTTTATAGGTTGAGTATAATGGTCATGGAAGAGGGATGTGTATGTGCATATTCTTCTTTGTTGAAATTGCAAATGGGTGTTTGTTTTAGAATATCATGTTATAGATCAGAAAGGTTGTGTGGAATGAATTACTTGAGGTGAGGTTCAAGAGTTACTGAAAGGTACTTAGTAGTGGATTGATATGTAGAGGTACTGCATTTTGCAAGCTTTCATAGACGTAGAAATTGTGTTCTAAACTCAAAGGAAAAACTGTATCGATCTAGGTAGAATTAGCCAAAGTTGTCTGCAAAAAAGTTGTAGCTTATCTTTTTGACTTTCCATTGATATAAAGTATGAAAATTTTGGACAATGGAGTTGGAAGATATGATCACTAGAAATTTGTAATTCTGTTTAGGATGAAACTTTCGGGATAGCCATATTGATTTGAAATTTTAACCCTTATAGAGGTAGAAATTATTTTTAGTTCTTCATAAAAGTTTTGCGTATTTATTTTAGCTTTCCATTGATATAAAATTTGCAAAATTTGGAGCTCTAGATCAAAAGTTATGGGGTTTAGAAGTTGGGATGTCAGAAGAAGAAAAGCAAAGGAAGCAAGTCGCGAACGTAACTTTGTTGTTTTCCGCGCAGCGTTGCGATCGCGACCTTGCTGGTTTCCTTGACCTGAACACCTCCCACTCTTTTGATCCTAACTTTTTTGTCCGACCGCCAAATGACCTAATTTTTAAGAATTGGATTCCTAACACATTTATTTATCTCTCCACAAAAATTTGTAACTTTTGGACTTAATTTGAAAAAGATTGATTGAATCAAAGTAAGGGTTTCTGTTTGAAGCACATGAGTTGGATATTTTCACTGATTATGCTTCAGTATTTTGATGATATCTTGATCTGTAGAGGTCAAAATGAGATGATTTTTATCTCTAAATAAAATAGAGACGTAGAGCTATAAGTTATATAAAGGATTAAATTTTAATTCGAACTCTAAGACTTTCAATTTCTTGAAGGAAGTTTAGTATAGTGAACAGATTCAGTTTAGTAACAACCCGAAAATGTTTGGGCTATAACTTTTAGTTTTTTGAACTAAATTGGTGTCATTAAAAACTTAAGACAATGGGAAACAAATGTTCTGAAGAAGCCAAATTAAAATTTTGATTTGAATTTTTCCAAAATATGCTCTGAAATTATAAGAAATAAGTTTGCCCATGTTTTTATGACTACGAATGTTGGGCTCCGGAAATGGGATCCAATATGACCACACTAATCATGAATGCTAGGCACTAGACTATATATGGGAGCATCCAATTTGTATGGGGAACTACCTCATAACATTCACTACAAGAATACTTATAATCTAGAGTAGAGACTTTGCATGGAACAATCAAATTTCACCCTGATTTATGCAAAAGTAGTAGAAAAAGGAGTTTTAACACCTTAAGGGACTCTTTATGAAAGTTATTGCTACAGTCAAGGCTATCATCTATGAAACTAAATAAGAATTCATCTCTTTGAACAATAAAGGAATTCCAACCAAACAACTTATTAAGTTTATTTTTAAAGAGTAGTCAAGTGCTTGATCTAGATATACTAATACAAATTTGAGGGAACAAGTGAATACAACAACTTTGAGGAGTATAGTGGACCTAGATGTTGAAGAAAATTAGTATTATATTATAGCTTGTGGTCTATTTTTAGGCTAATAAACCCTTAATTAGGAAGATAGGTGGAAGCAAGCTACTGATTATAAATCAAGATAGGGTTAAAGTGGGAACATTAAGCTAATGATGTCAAATATAGGAGGCAACCTAATTTTAATTGGTAAACTTGTTTCAATTACTTTGCATTCTAGGTTGTTAAGTTTTAAATTTTTATAGTTTAATTCATATCTATGTTAATTTTAAGGTTTATTATAAGAACTTTTCTTAGTTTATAATAATATGGCTATTATTTTTCATCCTTTATCCCTTGAGCATGTTTTTTATTTACATATTTGAAGGTAGGCAGAAATTTTTCCATGTATAAAAGTTACTAAGAGTTAGATGCCCATCCATGCTCGCGTTACTGGTCATGTTCTTTTATTTGTCCACATAAAGCAGAAACACGGCCATGTTCCACTCAAATATATAGTGTTAAAAAATGAGAAAAAAGATATATGAACATCAATATGCTTGTTTTGGTGATTGTGTTGCTTAAATCCACTATAAGTGACTTACATGCCCATGTCACCAAACTAGATAACTTTTTTTAGGAAACAAATGATACATGAGTACTAACATGCCTATGTTGGTGATTATATTGATTTCTAGCCTTTTTTCCCCTTCATTGTAAATAAATACAGAAAAATACATACCCACTAACATGCCCATGTTAATGATGATGTAGATTTTTAGATATTTTAATTTTTGTATCAACACTACTATATTAAGTTCTGAAACACCCATGTAATATGCCATATTTTTTGAACATGATATAGATACACGCTCGTGTTCTAGCCTATACTAATTCTGTTATAACACGCCTCGTCCAACATGGTCATATTTAACCCAATATGCCGACGTTAAAGTCCAAAAAACCTATATTCTTTAAAGTTAAATGCTAGGGTAATATGGAACAACTATACACTTATATAGCTCCAGATCTTTTTAAAATTGCAACACTTTTTGTGCAAGTTAACCTTTGACCTATTTCTCCTGAAGTTTTGACAATTTGAAGTATGTTTTATGCGTTATTTATATGTATTTTAGGTTGTTGAACCAATTTTGAGAGACACAGGTGAGATAATCACTGTTATGGGACTAATGAGTTAACTGGGATTACCCATGGTGATTAGAAGAGTTTTAAAGGATATGGAATTTCTTTTGGGCGATTTTGCATATTGAATTTAAATTTTAAAAGAATTTTTGGATAAATTTATGTGCAATTGAATCCCTATGTGGTTGTTAAATATTTTAGTGTGAATTCAATCATGCAATAGTTTATATGTTAATTGCAATTTTTATAGGATTTTGTACTATTTATATTAATTTACATGGGACAATTTAGTTTTTAGGTTTTGTTTCAATTACTTAGGGTGTTGAGATAGATTGATTGTATTTTTGGGATTAAGAAATAATATGAATTTTGATGACATTAATTCAGCTATTCAAGTTTGTTAATGCATATTCTATTTTTTATGTTGGGGTTCATTTGTCTTATTTATGGTTTTGATATTAATTCATGATTATTTAATAGTGGGATTGCATTTAGGTGTGTTATGTTGTCATGATTTAAATAACATAGACAATTCCTTTTTTTGGCAATTTTTGTTTATTTTCATAATTCAAGGAATAATGAGTAAGAAGGTAAACATATAACACCAATGCAGGAAAATAAAGTGCCTAAGAAGATGCAAAAGTAAGGGTAGATCCTAATGACCACCTAGGTAGCCAAATGATCTAGTTCCAATGAAAGGAGTGCGTCCTAATAGTCCCTCCTGACAGAAAGATTATTGGATAAAGATAGAGAAGGACATTTTTTCTCTAATATGGTTAGTCAGATCGTCCAAGATTCTCAAGATAATTGAATTTTGGTTTTTGTGTTTGATTTTTACTTTTATGTGTTTTTCTATTTTGTTTTGTCCTGATAGTTAGCAAAGGATTAGCTCGACTAGACTAATATTGTTTTTTTATTTGTCTTCTTTATCGTTAACATATTAAACTAAAGATTTTTCGTAGATATATTTAGTTTGTCCTTCTTGTATTTTCTTAATATTGTTTTAATGCTTTGTTTTTTATTTTTATTAAGATGACTGGTGATGGGTATGATTAACACCATAATTTTGAACACCTTGTTTATAAATCGGGATAGTACCAGTTCACCTTACCTTTTCTTCATTTTGAATATCTTTTTATTTTTATGTTTTATTGCGAAGAATTGAAACAATGTGCATCTTTAAATGTGACGAAGTGATATTGTGATTTCCATATGGATTTAATTATGATTCAAGCATATTTTAATTATTATTTATTGAATCTTATTTATAATGATCTCTAATTTGTTTATTCTTATCTTAAAGCTTTTCTAGTTGTTGTGAATTATTGAATTAGGCTAGAACATGAAAGGAAGAAATCTTAATTAGATAGATTTTTGTTTTCTACTTTAAGAATAAATGCATAGTTGGATGATTATAGAACTTGCTTTTATTATGTATACTAAGACCACATATTTAAGCTAAAGGCATTAAGATGAAAAAGGTGCTTAGATTACAATTTTGTTGAACCTTTTCTTTTATTTTACCATACCTTCTTTTTATCCTTTTAGGAGTAGCCAAATTGAAGCCTTAGCCTTTTGTTTGGATTATTTCAACCATGTTACTAGCCAAAAAAAAACTAATTTTGTTATTAACTTGACATTTACTTTTGCACCCTAAAAGATTATATTTACTTTATCATATAAGAATTTGATTAGATTAAAATTTATCAAGAATGAGGAAAGGAATGAGTTTATGTATTTAAGGATATATCTTCTTAGTTATTATTTATCAACGTTTCATATATTCTCCTTATGAGCTCATAAGTAATCAATTTAAAAATATTGAAATGAACTTAGTTTTTTTTAAAAGAGAAATTTTGTGTTTTAAATTATTATAGTTATGATAAGGAGAAAGAGAAGATATTTGTGTTATTGAAGATTTGTTTTGCACCATACTTACGAACTATTTAGAGATTTTTTTGCAGAAGGAACCACACACAACGGTGGGGTGGATAAACTTGGTTTGGGACAAGCATATCAGTCCAACACACTCTTTAATCCTTTGACTGGGAATGAACGGAGGACTACTCATAAAGGATAGAATTAAGATCTATATCAATTCTCTAAATTGTGAGTTAGCTAATGTAGACCTAGAAACCATGGACCATAGCATGACCACATATAGGTATACTAGGAAATTTTGGAGAGGATTCTAGGCCATTTTAAACATCAACAGATTAATGGATTCCTAGAAAGAGACTATCACTTATTTAGGTAACATTAAAATGGGAAACCAATCCAATTATAAAGCTCTGAAGATCAGTTGTGCTTCAATCATGTGTCACATCTAGAAAGAAAGCAACTGCAGAATTTTTAGGTAAGAAATTAAAAGCATAGAGATGTTATATGAATTTATTTTACTCCAATGTAGATTGTCCTTGTTAGCAAGAGGAATTGTAGTTAACCTCTCCATCAATATGAAGAAGAGATGGTTATTAGATTAAACTATCATAACTAAGCTACTTGCTAGGAATCATACTCTTGTGTAACCTAGATCTTTTGTAACTTTTAGGTTGTATATGGTCTTTGATTAATGAAGTTAATTATCTTAAAAAACTATTTATAGTTTACGAATTGATTGAATCATATTTTGTATAATCTTTTTATGTATTTTCATCATGTTTATTAAATTTTGATTAGAAGATGGTGAATGAGAAGAGACTCATATAACTTAATAACCTAAGAGTTCAGATTTGATGCTTATGAAAATGCCATGTTGTATAAGGAAAAAGAGAAAAGATGGCATGATTCTCATATTAAGAAGAAGGACTTCAAGATAGAAGATTTGTTCTTGCTATTTAACTTAAGGTTGACGTTGTTTCTGAGAAAGGGTAAGTTATGTTGGAGTGGTCCTTTCAAAGTTACCCAAGTGTTCAACAATAGAGCTTTGGAATTGGAGAATGATAAAAAGGAAACATTCAAGGTTAATGGATATAGATGCATATCATATTTCGAAGGAATATACTCACAAGAAAGGGAAGCAGTTTCTTTCCTTTCCTTAGGTTGAAAAATTAAAATAGAAATGTCAAGTTAGTGGCCTTAAAATTATCATGTTATTGTTTATATAAGTTTTCATAATTTCTTGCATGCTTGTTGCATTATTTTTTTGTGGCTTTTATGTTAGTTTGATTGATGGATATTTATAGCATAATGTTTCCAAATTTATTGTGGACTATTTCTACGAGGGGTCACAATCGTACAAGTTGGAGCAACAAACTCACTATCATGATCATGAAAAAGTGCACAATTGTGCAAGCCTAGAGTCTAACACCTTTGTCATGATTATGCACTTTTGCATGATTGTGATAGTCAATGCACTTATACATATGTGCAATCATGGACATGCATCATTGTATAAACATAACTATGTAGCTCCATAGACCCTATCTATTTACTTTGTTCTCTTTGATTTCTTCTTTTCGTCACTTCTTCTCTCCTTAATGGGAACTCCTATCCTTTTCTCATTCAATTTTGAAGTAGATTTGACAATTTCTTTTACTTCTCTTCCACTTTTACACATTTTACTTCTAGATCTAATGATTCTTTCACTAGAACATGATTTTTCTTTAGGGTTTAAGAGTCAATGTTTCATTTATTTGTGTTTTTAGTGTGTTATTTTGCATGTACTTAAATAAATATGGCACTTATAGTGAAGCAACTAACCTAAAGGTCTAACCCCAAAGGAAAGTTTAAGTTTCTTGATAGTGACACGCTTCAAATTTTTTCATAAGAAGAAGGTAAGAAACTTTGATAACTTTTCTCTAAGATTGTTTCTGCACCTAGATATTTTGATTTTGAAATCTTTGAAGAATTAAGGCTTAAGGAAACAATGGAGTCTTTGAGTAAAAGAATCAGCTAGGAAAAGTTCATTCAATGTGATTATGTTGTTTATGAAGAAATTATCCTAGAATTTTATACTACTTTAAGTTTTGAGCCGCATAAGTTACATAACTTTTGGTTTATATTAAAAGGGAACCCTGCCAATTTAATCATAATTTTATGGAGCTTATCTCTGGCTTCCCTAAAACCAAAATTTTTAAATCCTATAACAATTTTAGTGCAAAAATATAATGGAAAAAACTACCTAGACAAGAAGTGTTTGAATAGCTAAATTTATGTTTCATACCATTTTTACAAAAAGTCAAAGCAATAAGTGTTCCAAAAAGGAATTATTTTTACTTTGGTGTATGGATAATACGGTTAAGGTATGCAATTCTTCACATACCTTTGAAATAATATTTGCTTCAATTAATAAACATAGCTATTTTGGTATGGGATTTTTGGTTACTACTTTGGCTTAATATCATGATATTGTTATACATGGACTAAGCTCTATTTCTCCTTAGTTCTTTAACAATAAACATTTAAATAAGGACGAAATCATGGAGTTTCAAGGCATGTAACTCTATAATCTAAGCTCCTGTTATGTTTTTAAGTACAAGAGAGGATAGATAGCCTCTAGTTCAGCCCCACAATAGTAGCATTATGATGAAACTTCGAGTGAAGAACTTAATGAGGAAGAAGAAGGCTAGAAGAAGGTTTTTAGCAAAATGGAAGAGAATAGCAAGAAGCTAGAGGGAAGAATAGACGTAATGGAGGCACAATTGAAGTAGGTAGTACAACAACAATAATACCAAACGAAGAAATTATTTATTTTATAGTGCAAGTTATCAAAGTTCCTTCTTTGACACTATCACCACCACAATCCCTATAAGTCCTTTTGCACCTTTTTTTAGAATGGTATGAATAATTAACAATAAACCATGAAAGACACTCAAAATAAGAGTCCTAGTATATGACAACTAATAAATTCCAAAGAAATTAATAATCAACACAATAATTTGAAAATAAATTTGTACTCCCGAATGTGACTTACGAAAGTGAAGGTCTAGTCCTTTGTGTATGTGTAAGCCAATATGCATCTGAATCCTCTGCATTAGAATCAAATTGCCAATCAAGACACTAACACAATTGGTAGCTTATTTAGTATAGCCACCCACACGATTATAGAAGCCTGAGGATGATGATGATCGAATTAGACCAAATTGGTGAATCTTCCCTCAGCATTATTTCTCCATATTACATAATCCTCATCTGAAGTAAGAAAAGTCTTATTAATTTCATTCTTTAACTCTACAAATATACTAGAAAGAGTTTTATTAATTTCATTCTTTAACTCTACAAATATACTAGAAATTGTGAGATGATTCCTATTAGTGAAAGCTTGAGCTACTGAAAACTGTAAGTTTAAAATGGGTTTAAGAGGTTCTACTACTTGTAGATTAATTAGAGGCCCAACAGTTAACCAACTATCAAACCAAAAGAAGTTGTTCTTCCCATTTTTGATTACATGAATAAATGAAGTCTCATTCTTTCCCTTATCCTTATAATGGACTTGGATGTATTAGGAGCAAGAGACTTAGCTTTGAAGTCCCACAAGCACCTATTCTTTATAAAATAAATGTGGATCCAAATGCACAACAAAAACTACTTATCTGTAAGTAACCTCTATAGTCTCTTCATACGTAAAACAATATTGAATGACTGGAGAGAAATAATGGCAAACCCTCTTTGCACTTCATCTTCACCATGCCACCTGACCACGAAAATCTATTAAGAATCATGTCAATAGTTTTTATGACTTTGATAAGAGAAATGTAACACCCCACTACCATAAGGTATATACCTGAACATGCAAAGAACATTCAAGTACATATCCTATAACAATGGTATGTTAGAGCAAACATAATATCATAAATGGCATCATAAAGAATGTACAATACTTAAAACCTGAATACTTCATTTTATTCATTGATAAAAGTTTACATTGTAGTCATTGAAACAAGTATTTAAATTACAAAACATGAGAAAGTGTTTAATCCCTTATACAAAAGTTTTATATGTCAAAGAAACTACAAATATAATATATAACTCCTCTGATGTCAGCTAACAGACCTTTTAAGTCATATCTTAATCTAAAATGTTCCTTTGGAACTAGGTCTCCTGTCTCGTATCTGAAAAGCTACGGTGCAATTTTTGATAAGTTTTGCAAACTCAGTAAGTGAACCATCATTGATGGTCTCACTCAAGTCAAATACACAAATATCATACAACCAACCAATTTCACAGACATTTTTCATCTCAATAAGTGACACATATTTCACATATATTCTTTCATAACATATATAACCCAATCAATCACATTATCATGGCACATCACGTTATCATCACAATTTCAAAAAAGGTATCATAATCATAAATTTACAAATATAAATGCATATAAGACTCCAGATTTATTATTCTTTGTTATGATCGAGTGCCTTTCAGATTCAGATACAGATATTGGCCCATTAGGCTCAGTCAGATAAAAAATTAAAGAGCAAAGCTCTACGTGCAAAATTATGAGCTTAAAGCTCTACGTGCAAAATTATGAGCTTAAAGCTCTTTCAGATTGGTTACTCTGATCACAACACCTTTATCTGAATATGCATTTTATGAAATGTATCAAATAACAGAATATGCCATAAATAACATTCACTTATGATGCACAGATAAAATCTTATATTCATCAAAACTCAGTCTAGCAATCAACTTTTGTTGAGTGTTTTAAAATCATTCAGAATTCAGTTACAAAAAAATGTTATTCAAATTTTAGATGCAAACAGAACATTTCCAATACATTCCCAAATATCAGACTCCTCAGAAAACTAAAATCCAAAATTCATGTACAAATCACAAATAGTTCAATAAATGGAAGTTAAACGTAATAAATCAATGCTAGGAAGAACATCTAGGTTGACTCACAGTACACTCCAATTTATACTATTTCCTAGATGGTCCGATAACGTCTGAATGGCATCCAACTTGAGCATCTAAAATTATACAATTCACACATAATTCACATTACAAAGTTGATCAATCACATACTTATTCATTTGTGAACATATATACATATGCCATATTCAATGCATGCCCAATGACTATCCCAGGTATGTTTCCTTAATCATAATTCATAATCATTCACATACGCACTTAGGTACGTCTTGTTTACATTTAGGTTAATGCCTTAACCAGACTTGATCATGCTCCATTCATTAACCAACTTTTCCAACAACAAATTATATTCTTTTTAAAATTAATCAAGTCCAAATGCATCATAGTTAAATACCTTAATCCTTAATTGGTTCAAGAATCACACAAAAGAAAATTTTCTTTACTTCTTTGCAGTTCTACAATCGTATATGGCTTCCTAAAATCATCGGATGGGTTATTCAAAAGTTCCCATCCAATTCCTTCAGCAGTTTTCTAGATTTTATCAGGACAGGTTTTTGGTCATTTTTGTCTGGCCATTATGACATAGAAACTGAGGTTTCTAGATAATATGTTCTTCAAAAAAACTATCCCTATATGTCTTAAGTTTCTAGTGAACTAAAATTAATACAATTTGATTCATTAGTACTAGAGTTATACCCAAAATACTATAGACTATTCTCAAATAGTAACAAAATCCAAAAACTTAATTTCAATCCAATTTAGAAACTCTTAGAGATAGAATTCAAGTTCAATTCCTTCTTGAACAATATCGCCATATGTAACTAGTTAAATATAAATTTAAAATCATCCCATTTGAATGCCTACAAATCAAGACTACACCTAACATATTTCAACAATTCTTTTTTCACTTTTCCATATTTTTTTTACACTTTATACCAAAGTTAAAATAGCCTCTTTCTAGCTCATCAGTTATACCTCTATTCGGCCTAAATCATATTCCAATTCCTCATCAATAACCTCTCCTATTCTAGTTCAAAATTATTCAAATAATAGCTCACAAATCCTAGTCTTTCATGCATTAAAAATCAAACAAGATATCTATCTTTCATTATTATGCATATAGGTCTAATTCTTTCTCAAATCAAGAACACTCTTCTAAAAATTTTCTTTGGCATAAATCCACCTTGTTTATACATTAAATTTCAGTCCAATACATCTACATAATGCCTTATGGTCCATGGTTTCCATATACCGAAAACAAAATAGAAAAACTTCCAAGTTCATGCAACATTTTCCAGCACATACCTTCACCAATATCATATGCATTTCATTCCAATTCAAGCATCATTCTTATAACATTTGACATGCCCATAAACTAATATTGTTACTTGCCTATCAGGCTTCCATTTTAATAACAAATTCTAGATTAACCAATCCTCCCAAGCAAGCAAAAATCAACGCAAACTTACGGTGAAGGCAAGGTGATTTTCAAATAGCAAAAATGAAGATCACATTCAGCTAGTTTTCTTGCCAATTTGGTGAAGAATACGTATAATTTTGGTGTAGAAACTTATCTAGGGTTAAAAAAAATTATAGAGAAAAGGGGAAATTTCAATGAAAGGAACAAAGGAAAGAAGCAACAAAACTAAGCTATAGAAACTTGCTTCATCATATGCTTGGTGACACTTTCTAATGTCAACATTTGTCTTAAGGCATTATTACATTTGTCTAATAAAGATGCTGCCACTAATCCACACATTTGGTAACCATTTATGTCCTACTAATTAGTCTACAAGTCACTCCAAGATTGATCCACTTTTCACATATTAATTGATGCAATTGTCATTTAATTATTAGTCCATTTGTCACCAATTTAACTATACCAAAAGTTACTCAATTTTAGGCTTAATCATTCTAATTTCCATATATCAATTTTTCTTACCACTTGTCATTTTTTTCTAGACCAAATTTACATTTAATTCATTAATCTCTCAATCAATAACATTTAATCCCAATTTACTAATTGAAATCCAAACATACCAAAATTTGAGACATACCAAAACACAATGCACATAATGTTCACTTAACTTCTTTCATACCCCGAGACATGTCAATGGAGTGCATATGCTAACTTGTACTGCATACAAATGTCAATTCGTGTATGAATGCTAATGTTATATAAATATAAGAAATACTTAATATAGGGTTAAACCCTAAGCATATATCGAAAAATAGAATATCACAAGAAAGCAATATGAGATGCCCAATATATGATGAGTTATACTCCATTAGCCAAAGAAAGATATCTAGAGCTCCAAGAAGCAATTATACCAACAATTTTATCAATAAGCAACCAAAATCCTTGACACTCATCCTATCATCTATCATAGGTATGCCAAGATATATAAAAGGAAATTGTTGTTTAGAAATTTTCAAAATAGTGAATAAGGTTGCTTATAAATTGGATGCCCCTATGAGATAAGAATAAACCACTCTTTGAATAATTAATAACAAGACCTGACATCCTACTAAACATTTTAAGACCTTTTATAAGTATTGATACAGAACTAGGATCAGCTTTAAAGAGCAATATAAATTCATTAGCAAAGCACAAGTGAGTTAATCCTAATCTCCTACATGTGGAATGAAATTTAAATCCTTTGGTACATTTCACCACCTTTTGAAGCAACCTACTAAGTGTTTCCATTACCAAACTGAAATTATAAGGCAAGATAGTATCACCTTGTCTTATCCCTTTTGAGCTCGTGAATGTGTTTGTAGGCTGGCCATTGATAAGAACATTAAAACTTAGTGTTGAAATACACTAAGAGATCCACTGTATGAACAAACTTAGAAAATTCAATGTAAATATATTTTTTGATGAAATCCAACTTCACACTGTCATATGCCTTTTTAGGTCAATTTTGATGGTACAATTTTCTTTTTTAGTATTTTTAGAATAAGACCTTTTCAACTCTTAAAGTATCAATATATTATCTCCAATTGCCTTACCTGGGATATAAGCACCCTTTGAGTCATCAATATAATAGGAATAATTTTTTGAATCCTATGAGTCAAGATCTTAGATATTAGCTTGTAAAAAAAGTTGCGACATGATATAGGTCGATGAACAGAAAAATATCAAAGTTCTCCACTCCTAGGAATAAGAGTGATAAAATTTTTGTTGAAGGTTTTCGATAAGGAATCATTGTTAAAGAATTCTGGAATTACTTAAATCAACATATTCCTTGTCAATGGATAATAATTCACAAAGAGTCCTGGGTGCTGGGGAGTTTATGTAGTAGGGTATTGGACTTTGTTTTTTAAGACTGTTTGAGAGGCAAATTTTTAGGGTGTGGTATTGCTTTTTCTGCTTTGTATTGTTCCGATGGTTTTATCCTTCGTAGTACCTTTTTTGGCAAGAGATTTTTGATAATCTCTAGCTGTGTATATAACCTATTTATTTTCATATAAAGTTTTCTGATTTACCAAAAAAAATACTTCACAAAGAAATTTACGTTGAAACCATCAAGACCAGGAGCATTTTATGTGAAGGGACTTCAGTGATTCTTCAATCTCCGCAATTGTGACATGCTGAATGAGAAAATCAGCCTCTTGAGAGGACAAACCATCTTATAGAATCTGCTAAAGAAGATGTATTCAAGAGTGTTCTTCTGAGGGTTTATTCATGAATTAAAAAATAATAATTGAAAGACCCTTGCAGTAGCTCCTCCTGTGAATTTGGCTACAGACCATCTAATTCAAGTGAGACAATTCTATTGACAGCTTTCTTTCCAATGACTCATCTATGAAACACTATACCGATATTTTATCCACTAAAGTCTAGATCACTGTTTCATAAGAGAATGGTCAATCCGTAAAGCTTTGGATTAGTTATGAATAGTTACCTTTCTATTTCCAGCAAAAGATAAGAATTAGGGTTGGTATGAATTTGTTGTTGAATGGCCTCTAGAAGGCCTTTTGTGATTTTCAATAAATGATGTGTTTTGCCTATATTGCTCTTGAACAACATCTTCATTTCCAACTTCATCAACTTTAATTTAATGAAAAGGATATATTACTTGGCCCCATAAAACCTTGTCCTCAAAGCTTTCCATAAAACATCATCAAAATCTGCTAGCTCACACAAAAAGTTGTTGAATTGAAAAGGCCTCTTTAGAGAAATCTCACTAACCTAAGCAATAATAGGAGAGTGATCTAAACGGTTGTGAGTAAGATTAGTAAAATAACAACTGGGTACCTCACCATCCATTGAATGTTATCTAAGCTTTTATCAGGCTTTTTCCAACTGAAATCCACTTTGTGTTTTCTATTACTTCATGTGAAACAATTACCAAGAGCTAGGATATCAACAAGATAAGCTTCTTTAATGTATGTCCTTATCTTACGACAAGGACATGTTGTAGATCTGAGGCTTTTTGCCTCTTCCAACTTCAAGATATAATTAAATCCCTTGTGATAATCCAAGGAATCATAATATAGGATGCTATATTTTTTACCTGGTTCCATAAAAAAAATCACTAGCAAGATATATTAAAGGCATACATAAAAGAGATGTGGATAGACTGGTTTGAATGCTTATTTGAAATTTCTAGATTAATCAATTGCTCATACATGATATTTGTGCATGCAAAAACCATGGATGAATGGTTATTTATATTTTCTTTTAGTTCTGTATCAATTTCCACAATGAAGACACTATGTTGTTCAAGTGTGAGAATGTATATGTATTTGCACTATCATTTATGTGTGACTTTGCATTTACATTGCATTAATTTTTCATCATTTTTTTCAATGTGTAAATTTTTTATTACATGATGTTGCATTAGGTAAAGTGTGTATTTATGTGAATGTCTGAATGACAAGGAATTAGCTTAACTATAACCATGATCATTTAATTTGTGAAGAAGCATTAGCTTGTGAAGTTTGTGTTTTGAGAGTTTTTTTTAGGTGAACATTTATGTTGATTAGGATGTTGTTCATATTCTTTAATTTTATGACGTTTGGATGCACTTCTGATTTAATGAAACTAATTTGGTAGGTAACATTAGTAGCCTTTCATGGGAATGAATTAAATAGTGAGAAATGATGTCGATTAAAGTATAAAAAATAAAGAAAATTCGAATAAATGTGCTAAATTAAATTTCCTATTATATTGTCCCTTTTTGAAAATTTGTGGTTAAGATAGAGTTGGTAGCTAGTTGTGAGTTATGATATAGCCAAGTAACCAGACAAAATTCTTGAAAAAATGTTTATATTCATATAAAAAGGCTATAATGACACTCTAAGCAAGCTTGAAAGAACGTAAACTAGTTAAGTAACTAGGGTTATTCATGACAAGATGTCTACCCTCATTTCAAAAGACTAGGTCAGTGTTAAATAAATATAGAAAAATGTAGTGCTTTAAATAAAAGTGAAGTCCATTGATCTTCTCATAAAGTGTCAAGAAATTACGTAAGTAGGTACTTATTGATGGCCTACCTTTTAAAATTGGTAAATATGTATTAATACACACTTACAAGTGTCATAGATGTATGAATACGATGTTAATATTTTTTTATATGTATATTTAAATCAAAACATCTGAATATGAATAGAACAAATTAGTGTTTTGGATCTTTTTGAGTGATTGTGTTTTAATTTAATTACATTTTATGTCATTATGCCATAATGTCATTGTGCCACTGTGTATTTTTTTTAAATTATTGCATGAATGTGTGATTTGTGATTTTTTTACTTTATGGTGTTAGTTTTTATTAAAAGACTAGGTCAGCATTAAATAAATATATAAGAATGTGGTGCTTTAAATAAAAGTGAAGTCTATTGATCTTCTCATGAAGTGTCAAAAAAAATTCCGTAAGTAGTTACTTATTGATGGCATACCTTTTAAAATTAGTAAATAAGTATTATTACATGCTTACAAGTGTGATAGATGTATGAATACTATGTTAATATTTTTTTAATATGTATATTTAAATGAAAACATTTGTATATGAATAGAACAAATTAGTGTTTTGGATCTTTTGAGTGATTGTGTTTTAATTTAATTAGATTTTATGCCGTTATGCCATAATGTCATTGTGCCATTATGCCTTTTTTTAATTATTGCATGAATGTATTATTTTTTATTAATCACAAGTTAACTGCTACTTTGTTAATTGTTCAATTGTCAATTTTCTCTAATTTAGTTTATTATTAGGTACACTTATTTTATTGTTTACCTTAAACAAAGTGTTGCAAAAGATTTTAGGTGTCTAATAACAATCTTTGTGGGAACGATGCTAGTTAAACTATAATATATGACCCATATACTTACTGCATAGATAGAAAAAAGCTAATAAACTTTATGATAGAGAACATAATTATTTCTAGTTCAAGATTATGAGTGGTTGATACTGCATTTCGATTCAAAATTATTATAATGGTTAAGGTATGATAAGAAATAGATTATTGAGTGAAAGTAATTAATCTAATTTTATGCAAATAGTAATTTGTACTCGATCAGTAAAGACTTATACAAGACATAAGTGGTGAGAATACAAAGTTGGATAACCGAGACTATCCTTTTATGCTACATTGGTTTAATCAATATAATGAGAATCATTAAGTTATGTACAAAGATATATGTATTATTTTGATTATGAATAATACAAAACTTATGAAACATGTTGAGTTAAAAAATAACAAAAACAACCTTTGGTGAAAGGATGATAATGGTATTGAATTGTTAAATTTATACTTGTAGTGTATTTGATGGAATAATAACTCATAAAAGGAGGATTCTTATGTTTCATTAGAAATACTAATGACTTTATGTGATATAGTGATATATATTAAATGAAGCAATGATTAAAAATTTTGAAAAGTTTAAAGTGTTTAAATCTGAGTAGAAACTAAGAACTAAGAATGTTGAAACATTTTGACGAGAAAGATGTGATGAGATTTAAAATTTTCACTTATTTATAAGGAATGAGATTCTCTTATGAATATCTCCACATCTCAATTCCATAAGAGTATGAACTAGTATTAGGAGAAAAATACATTATGAAATATTATATAATGCAATATTTATTTATTTTATAACTAAACCTAACATAACAACTTACCTTTAACAGTTCTAATTAAATCAATTGACAAGATTTCATATTAGATATAAAATGATAAGTCTCTGAAGAAGTTTCGTACCTATTTGGTTCAGCTTTTGGAGACTGAAAAGTACATTTTTCTATTGCAAAAGCAATTTTAAAAAAATGAGTGTCTGGCTATAAAATCCAAATGTACTTTTTAAAATAAAAATGGCTTTTTTAGAAGCTAAAATACATCTTTTTAAGAAGCTTATATTTGGAGCTTTTCAAAAAAGCCCCTCGTTTTAGCTTTTTCTGGTAAACATTTTTCTGACGTTTACGTTTACATCAATGTTTATGTTTATTTTCTTCAGTCTATTTTGCAAACCCATCTTCACAAGGGAAAAGTGACCACTGACTACTCGAGGGATAGAGCTAACCCATCTTCTCTAAGGAATCTCCTAAGCAGTTGTTTAGCAAATCACAGGTAAACAAAACTTACCCTTCGATTAATTTTCAATTAATTTTTTCCCTTTGGTCTTTATGGAGATGGAGTCTCATACACGAAGAGGACCTCGATCTTCTCCTTTCTCTCCAAGAACATGTTATAGAAATCCCTCCTGGTTCGTTAGGTATTTGTACAGATGGGTCTTTGTGGCTTCATATACCTGCAGTTCTCCATCTCTTCTCTTGTTGGTGTTTTATTTTTACTTTTTAGGATAAAATCGCCAGTTTTATGCCTTTTCTTCTTCTTTTGACGTACAGTTATGATCTACGTTTTTATTAGTTTAATATAGGCTCATTCTTTAACAGTTCGTGAGTCGTGCATTGTACTTTAGTAGTATAATCATAAGTTAGAACATTTACTTACTAGAAAAAAATCTTCTATTGGAGCATTAAACAATTTTTTCATGAAAGTTCATCTAAAGTTTGCTACTGTCTTAGGTATAATGTTAATCTGGGTCTTTTCTTTTTTGTTGAGTCTTGATCTGGGTATATCACCAGTTTTATATAAACGTTTTGTTCACTGCTAGGTTATGAGGTTGTTCACAAATTTGCTTTTATTTGTTAGTGGAAACTTAACTACTTTTGTTCTTTAAATGTGGTTCCTCTTAGATGATACATTAAACTTTTTTTCCTAAAATCTCAAGAACTTGAGAACAACCTTTTAGGGTCCTCTGAAATCAAAAGGCATTTACTTGGTTGATCCATTAGGTGACAGAACAAACTTGAAGAAGCCCAAGCAGCCAGCAAAATTACAGACAGTGGAAGGACTTAGAAGGGCATTGAGGTTGGTCATACAAATTACAAAGCTACCACTGCTATTTTTCAATTCTTGCTTGGCCTAAACAATTGATTCTTGCATCTGATTTAACGGTAATGTAGATAAAGTGACAACTAATGCACATTCACAGGGCATAAGATTCCTTAACAAAATCACAGGCAAGAGATGGTCAGTTATCTCTCTTATTGCTATTTGTATGCCTATGCAATATCATGATTTTATATTGGCAGGTGAACATAATTCAAAAGATTCAAAAAAAGTGTCTGCAACATCAAACCGACCAATGACTGGCCCAGAAGATAGGTAAACATTCTTGTATTTGTTACAATTCATATACCTGACATGTGTTTGTGATTTCCAATCATGAATATTCATCTATTATTGCTCAAGAAACCATACACAATAAAGGTAGAACCATCATTCCATATAAATAAGGCAAAAAGAATGAAAATAGAATAGATGCCACATTTAGATGGAAAAATCGACCTGGGGATGGGCAAGATGATTGAACTCGAGATCTTTAATTCAGATGAAGAATTGTGAGTCATGACCATGGTAGAAAAAGCACAATATCCCACATCTTTCCAATAGACAAGGAAGTGGCATCAAAATTTTTATGGATGACATCTCCAAAAGTTTGC
Source organism: Erythroxylum acuminatum (assembly GCA_026284645.1). Lineage (NCBI taxonomy): Eukaryota > Viridiplantae > Streptophyta > Magnoliopsida > Malpighiales > Erythroxylaceae > Erythroxylum > Erythroxylum acuminatum. The sequence continues at coordinate 1,588 of JANKOD010019489.1, read as the reverse complement.
TAGAACACTTAGTTGAACTGATTATAGGTGAATATGAAGTTTCTAAGCCTTTGAAGATGTAGTCTGCTATACAAGAGCTCGAAATTAAAAAGTAGTAATGTTTATATAGAGCAGTGAGTTCTAGGATGTCCCATTGGCTTCATTTTGGAGAAAATCTTCAGGCTTAGTCATTAGTAATAACTAATCTTAACTTTGTTCTAAGCCATTTTAGATCTAGACACTACAAAAAAGTATAGATTCTGTGACGTTTGACTAGTGAAACGTCGCAGAAAACTCTAACCTTTCCTGACCTTTTTTAAATGTTCAGAAATGTGAGAGATTTTGGTGACATTGGGGTCAGACAACGTGGTATCTATGAAGCAATTGAGACGTCTTATTATTGAAACGTGGCTAAATAAATCTCACAACGTCTTTATGAAGCAAACGTCGTGGAAGTGTTGGTAAAAAAATTAAAACTCAGTCATTTATCATTTGGGTTTCAAAGCCTTCTTTAATAATCTCCCTTTTCGTTCAACATTTGAGTATATATCTATCTCTTTCCCTTTTCCTCTCATGGCCGGATTCCTAATTCTCCCTCCCAAAATCACGCGTCATTTGTGCTCACGACCAGATTCTTAAGGTACACCCAACGCCCATGCATTCTCTTATTCGTATATAATATGCAAAATTTTGAACCTTTGTCTGGTGGGCCTACGTTATTCGAAGCACATTAACGAAATAAACTTGTCTTCCAAGGATTTGCAATTTCTATGTTTATCCATTTTTATGCCTTGTGCGTTCCATAGAGGGAACACCGAGTTGACTATGAATATTTTTTATTTTCTATTTTGATTTTAAAATTTATTATAAATCTTTTTTTAATTCATTGATTAAACCAAAATTCAATTATTTTATATGCAGGCTTGAATTGGTTGAACATTGAACATTGAACATTGAGCATTCAATATTAACAGAGGAGAGTCATAGGGTAAGCACTTGCAATTTCTACTATTATGTTTAAAATTGAATATGGGTTAAGCACCTGAAATTTCTTTGTTTATGCTTAACAACTTTATGTTCTCATTTCCTTTGCATTTATGTGAGTATATGTTCTTCTATTGTTAAATTATATTACTATTATATAATATGATTATATTACTAATGTAATATGTCACTTAATTTCAGACTCTATTAGACAATAGATTGACTTAAAAAATATGAAAATATTATGCTTTTGCCCCTTCCGATTGAAACCTAGTGGTTATACCATATATATTCCTTCATCTAGTTCTTTATTTAAGAATAGAGTTTTTATATCCGTTTCATGTACGTGAAGGTCCATTCCAATTACTAAGGCTACAATCAATCAAACTGATGTAAACCTCACAACAAATGATAATTCTTCTCATGATCATTCTTTTGGATTATATCTTTTAATCAGTAGACACACTTTACATCTTTCAAAACTGCCATCATTCATTTAATTAATATTTAAATAACACATATGTTTTTTATGCTACACATCTTTTCAAAAGATTATCCAAGTCTTATACTCAGTTTAAACTCAAAAGTTCATTCTTCTTTTATTACTGTAACTTATTCATCCTTA
>JANKOD010019440.1:0-23221 GCA_026284645.1 Erythroxylum acuminatum | reverse complement strand
GGGTCAGGGTGATGCGACCCGCCATGGCTAAGAGGTTAGCCGACCACCCAGAAAGGCGGCGCTGCACAGCATCGAGAATGTGTTGATAGGTACGCCTGTTAGCGCGCTCGTGCAGGAGAGGCACACCGAGGTAGCGTCCGAGATTGTTGGTGGGTTGCACGAGCAGAGCGCTGCTGAGAGCGGTGGTGACAGAAGTCGGCACATTCTTGGAGAATTAACAGCGTGATTAATGGAGTGACCTAAACGTTCCATACAGAGCACGAAAAGGTATGGCGAGAGCAGGTCGCCTTGGCGAAGCCCACGGGAGGGGTGAAAGACGTCGCTAAGAGCTCCATCCCAGGTCACCTGCATGGTAACAGTGGAGATGCAATGTCTGATGAGGTCAATCAGGGGAGCTGGGAAGCCAATAGTAGTGAGAGTATCGAGAATGAATGCCCAAGATGATCGATCATAAGCCTTCTCCAGATCCACCTTGATGACCAGAAGCCCTTTAGGGCCCGATTTGCGTTTCATGGTGTGAATGACTTCCTGAGCAATGATGATGTTATCCGTGATCAATCGCCCAGGGACAAAACTACTTTGGGTTGGAGCAACCAGATCGTCGAGATAGGGTTTGAGCCGATTCACAATGATCTTAGAAAGAGCCTTATACAGGACCGAACAAAGAGCGATAGGCCGGAAGTGCGTTATGGACTTCGGGGACGAAATCTTAGGAATAAGAACCATAATGGTGCGGTTGATCGCGAGGTCCCAATCCTCAAGCTGAAAATGACGCTGAAGGAAGCTGGTAATAGACTGCCCAATGGTCTCCCATTGGGATTGATAGAAAAGAGCAGAAAAACCATCAAAATCGGGGGCCTTATGGGGGTGCATGCTGTGAATGGCTACATGAACTTCCTCGGGCGTAAGAGGGCGAGCTAAATCCTCCTGAGCGATCGGAGGGAGGGGGGAAAATTGCCCAGGTAACGGAGCCCGAGTGCAGGGAGTTGCTGTGAACAGCTCGGCTAGAAAATTGTGCGCTAAATTGCGAAGGCACGCCGAACCAGAGTAAATGGTGCCCGAAGTATCGTGCAACGAATGAACCTGAGTTCGCCGATGTTTTTGTCGAGTGAGGGCATGGTGGTACTTAGTATTCCGATCGCCCTGCCCTAGCCATTGAACCCGTGATTGCTAGTGCCAATATAGCTCCTCTTGCGTCAGAACCTGCTCCAGTTCCTTCCGGAGATACTCCTCAAGGTCTCGAAGAGAGTCCGACGCAGGCTCATCAAGGCGTTTTTTGTGTTACTTGTTATTCCTACTTAAGTTTATAGTGAAACTTGTAACGGATAATTCCTCGGGGAAGTATCAACACTACTCTTCTTCCTTTTCGTTTTACAAGACGTTTATTTGGTTCTACTTCAGTTTCATTTAGTTATTAAGTTTTATATTCTGATTGTGATTTCTTTCTTTTTCTTTCTGGTTAAAAATAAAATATGTTTGAATGAAATTTTATCTCACTTTGAAGACAAACTCCAAATTTGTGTTGGGAGTAGTGTTAAATTTCAATCTTCACCTAAATTTTTTATAATTTTTATTTATTTTAAGCACAATCATCAAATAATTTAATTGTATTATCTATGCATTAGAACAAAATTATGCATAACATAATAAGCAATAACAATATATATTTATTTTTTCATATCATAACTTGAAAATATAGAGAATCTTGCTTTTAAAAAATGCTAAAACTTCTTTTGATAGCATTTTTTAATAAAAAATGCGTGTAATTAAATAATTTTTATAGACTTTGAGGTCTTCCTCTTCCTCTATAATATTGCAAATAATATCTCTCATCTTAATATAGTAAAGAAAATCTAAACATATTAGTGTAACCTGAGTATATCAAATATAACTTATCTAAACATATAAAGAACATAATATTAATAAAAACTAATCACAAATGCTTTATTTATTTAAAATAATGTAATATCTTGTGAAGACATAAGAAGTTGGTTTATCATAATTGTAATTATTTCTAAAGAACTTGGAGAGTTATTTGTAATAACTTCTCATCTAGTTATTATATATATGACGCGTATTTAAAATGAGTGGCAATATATAATGTTTTAGGTTGGATTGATTCTTTTATCCCCTATATAGTATTTGTTCTTCAGTTAAAAATATGCATGAATATGTGTACCATTAATTACTTCTATGTAATTATAAAAAATAAAATTATATTATCAAGATAAATTTAAATATAATGACATAATAAATATAATAATTAAATACATGAATATCTTGAAAATATAGAAAGAATATGGAATAATGTTCAATCTCGGGAAGTGTATTGGTAAAGAATGGTAGAATAATGACTTTTTTGCAATCCAATCACATGCATTAATGAATTTTTTAATGACAAATTGTTAATAAAATAAGAGATAACAGAACTCCCTGAATCATCAACTGATAACAAAACTCCCTGAATCATCAACTAACTCAAACATTTTCTCTTCAATGAAGTGGGAATCCTTTGTAGTTAAGGTTACTTCCAACGCCTCATCAGTTGTTTCCTTACTTGGTTCCTTTGCTAGTTCTTCCTCAACCTCCTCTTTCCTTTTGCCTTCTTCTTCTTTTTAGACAAAGGCTTCTAATTCATCTTCTTCAATTTTCTTATGCCACTTCTCTACTTCCTCTTCTTGGGTGGAGACTTCTTCTTCTTCTACGTCTACTGCCTCTGTAATATCTTCATCCTCCTCCGTAGCAACAACAATTACCTCTTCATTTTCTTGGAATGCCTCCTCATCCACGAAGTCAATCTTTGTCTTTTCTTCACTCTGCTATATTAATAAGCTCAAATAATATTCTGTGTTATGCTCAAGGAATTCAGGTGAAGAAATTCTTTCTTTAAATTTGTGTCAGTTAGCTTTAAGTTTGGCAAGGTATTCCATTAATTTATCTCTAAGACTTGCTTCCTCTTCTTTTTCTTCTTCGTCTTCTTCTAGAAGCTCAATTTCATTTCTAAGGGTGATTGCCATTCCAAATTCTTCAAGTTATGTTTCAGTAGGACTATGCGTGTTCTCTTGGATCTCATCAGATAATATGTTTGCTAATTGGTCCATCTGATTCACCAAATTTTGTATACGAGTATCTATTTCTTAATGCTTCATAATTGATTCTTGAATGAAATCAACAATCATATCTTCTAAAGTTGGCTTGAACTAAAGGTGCTTGATGTCATAAATATTAGTTGGTGTGTAATCATTCCATCTATAGGTGAAAGAGTTGCTCCACTCTAAATTGTAATTCCTCTCCACTTTGAATTGTAGTCGTTCTCATCTAATGCACCTTGAGGTTGATAATACATGCTCAGTTGCTCCTATATATGTGTTAGTGCTTGACATTCATGGTTGTAATGATAACTCCTATCAATGTCATTACATGACCTAGATATCAGTTGAACCTCCGAAAATATGTAAGAACACCTATCTCTCTCATATGATGGTGATATAGATTACGAAGATATGTTCTGGCTCCCATAAAAATACTATTTACTTCATCTTTCGATTGTACATTGTGACTATGAAGTTAAATCTCAATTTTTAACATAAACCACCACACACTGTTAGTGTAGAAAATTCCAAAAGACAATTAAATAAACAAGCTAAAAGAATATAGTAAGATACAATAAAATAAAATAAATACAAAAGCAAAAAAAAAGGATAAAACAAAATAAAATGAAAATGACTAGAGTAATAACATTCAAGCTTTCCTAATATCACCATCCTTGGAAACGATGCCAAAAACTTGATTTACTTATTTGTGAGTTAGTCAATATTGTAATAATCGCAAATGCATGACTTAGTTGTAGCTAGTACCAGCAAGTATAGGTCGATCCCATGAAGGCAATGATTACTAGTAATAACCTTTTTCCTATTATCTAGCCTACGGATTGATTTTGAATTTGTAATAAAAGAAAATAAAACTAAAGTAAAATAAATGGGAAACAATATTTAACACAGAGACAATGAAATTACTTAGAGAACTATCGATATGAAAAATTAGTATCTAGGTTTCAAATCCCCCTAAAACCCTTAACAAATTGACGTTTTATCATGCAATTATTTTGTTAATGTATTGGACTATGGAGACTCCTATGGTATGCTAATAGTTGACCTTGAATCTACTAATAACTAATCCTAAGGTTTTAAATCGATTTACTCAAGTTAACATTTATAGGATTGCTTTGTTGATTTGTGAGTCTCTCTGTTAGATTTGACCTTAATCTGGAAGATTTATATGATCCTATCTCTAGGGTTGCAATCAACTTCTTCCAATAACGATTGATCTATTCATCAATAGAATTTACTAATCTCTACGTATGAAATCAGATTATGATATAATATTCCCAAACCTATTAGAACATTTATTAAAAACATAATTGAATCGCAATATATCAATCAACCCAATTATATTAATAAAAGAATCAAAACTTAGTAAAGTATCAACATAGGGTTCATCTAACCTAAATACTAATAAAGTGTTTAGTTACGTATACTCAAACATGAAATCAAGCATATATTGAAAATAAAACGAATGAAAACAATGGGTTCATAATTCTGAGACTCCCTATTTGTCTTTTATTAAGTATTCTTGCGATGTAAAGGTTTGATATTGCATTCTGATGGATCTTTTGATGAATCCTTCATGTTTTCCACTTCTCTAGACCAAAATCGTCCCCTGAGAACAATCTCCAAGTTTGGAATCGCCTCCCTCTGCCTGCTCTCTCTTCAAGTCACCGTTCATGTCATTTTATATGAAATTCTAGGGTTTTGGTCGATGCACGATCTTGTGCACAGTCGTGTATCAGACCGTACATCAACAAATTCTCTGAAATTCTGAAACTACACAGCCTGAGAGATATGCACAGGAAGATGCACAGTTGTGTATCCCTTTTGTGCATTGAATCTTCTTTTTATGTCGCATTTTAGTCCAAATTCTTCTCTACAAGTTAGGGGTAAGGCTATGTATGACTAGACCTTCTCAGACTGCACACCCTAGCGAAATTTCTACTAGGTGTTTTTTTTTGTTTGAATTCTTTTTCTTTAAGTCCATGAAGGCAATTATCACCTATGAAAGCACTTGGAGTGAATTAAGTACAAAATATATGATAAAAGTATAAAATATCAAGCAAAAAATATCAAATATGGGTGTAAAAATATAGTCAAATATCCATCTATCATGACCTTTTCTAAAATGCTAGTATATGTCTTCTTTGCCTTTTTCTTCTTAGGAGATTTCTTTTTCTTAAAAGGATAACTAGCAACTTGATCTCCTTTTTCATTAAATGAACAAACTTTGTCAACATCAATTATGTGTGCCACTTTTGTACTATTAAATGGAGATCTAGTTGAAGGATATGAATGAAGATGACTTCTTGTAGTATTTCTAAAAACATGACACAAGTCCAAAAACTCCTTACACCTCCTTTTTTAATATGTGAGCCATTTTATAGATCGACAATGACGAACAATGTACATGAGAAAAGAGTTATAACATGATATATAAATAAGTAAAGATATATTTTACCTTAAATAAAATTTTCTAAGATTCATTTGTAGCATTAATTCACTAGTAAAGAAGTTATAACTGATTTATTCTTTTTAGTAAGTTTTTTAAAATTCTTCAATCTATCCCTCAATAAATTATACATGTTATTCAATTGAATATCAATATATTCTTTACTAAATTTTGTTTGAAGATCTGCTTTAATATTCTTCCAACTAGATTTGGAAAAGGTATTAGTTGTTCAATTTTCCTTCTTCACTTTTTCAACTATAATGAGATTGAGTGCATCTCTATGATATCATTTCAACATCATCTTTTTCATTTATTTCTAAAAAATCATTATAATCATTCATATTTTTCTAATCTTCCATCATTAAAAGTAATTATATTTAAGTGACAAAAGTGAAAAGAAGATATTACATTAGTAACAAATCTTATTATGTTTCATTATCCTTATTTTAGAATGGTGGTTACGTGTAAACTTGCTATAATCTCATAAATATAAACAACAATAATACCCAATAGAAAGTCTGCTAACACGTGTGTCTGGGATAATCTCATAAATATGCTGTAAAAGTAAAGGAAAGCTTGAAAGAAATATATCAGTAGTTAATTACTTTGTGGTTTATCAACCTCACAATCTGAACAAGTTTTGCTAAATCCAAAAGAACATTACAAAAGTAGAACAACTATTGATTATTATGCTGAGATATTGAAGTCAGATGCTCACCTGGAGAAAGTTAAGAGTCAACATTTAATTGAGAAAAGTAACGTTGAGGAGGCTGAGGAGATAAAGAAGGCTAGGGAAGCCAAAAGAACTGCTAAAAAGGTTTAGGCCCAAAAGTTGAAAGAAAGGGTAGTGTAGAGAAAAATGGAGATTAAATCCTTTTTCCATTTCCTCTCCAACTAACACATTTTCTTTATTTTCTATAAGGTTACAAAAAAATAAACAAGTTCTTATGGTATTGTTGTTATCTATATGAACACATTTATTACAAGAAGGATATCTACAAATTTTATGTTATTGCAAAGGGAACTTACACAACACTTTAATGGTTAAACCTATCTTATCTAAACCCATATACAAATAATCTAATAACTTGTGGAGGGAGACTAACATAAATATAAATTTGGTGTTAATCGATCAATAAAAATGGCAAAGGGAGAGATTAAAACATAAATGGAGCACTAGAAAGATTTCAACTTTAGATTCATATAGAAATAATAATCCATGCCTAGTTTCATTTACTTTTAAGAATGTTAAATATACAAATTCTTTCTATTAAAATGATTTAATACTTTTTTTGAAAGATAAAAGATTATATTTGATAACAAAAGCATATGAAAAATAAATTTCATTTCATCCCTCCAAAGAAATTAAAAGAGCTAAGAGAATACTCCTATTATAAACAACTAGATGAGACAAAGCTTACAGAGAGGTTTAAGGCTATAGTTTCCTTTCCTTCGAGCTTCAATAAGTAAGAATATTATGTTTACTAGTGTTTATTTTAAGTCTAACATTCTCTTCTCATAAGTTCCATTTAACTGCCAATTTTAGATTACATAAGGAATGGATTTGGTTGACTATATGTTGCTCTTTGATCACCTAGATAATGTCATATAGAACTTGTTCCTCTTTTTTTTCTTCTTGTCTTTGGAAGAGCATGACATTTCTTTTTTCTCTAAATATAATACAAAAAGATATTAAAAGCTAAGATGTTGAGGGTTTTATTAGCACATAACAGTTTATGCTTTTGGCTAAGTCTGGCAATAATTTCCTAGTACGAGAAGCTTTGTTTTTTATGTCTGCATAATGCTTTGGATGTGACTCCACATGAATTTTGAATACTCACAGGTGACGAAAGTAAGAATTAAGCACTCGTTATTAAGTCTAAAAAGACAATAAATTGGAGAAGATTCTATAAGTGAAAGGCTCCTATCATGAAATGAGTAGGCGACTTGCCCGGAACCCCACAGTGTCCCTCCAGTTGAAGCCCTCTAGTCGATATTTGATCCAGCTAGAAGGCTCTCGTGAAGCTAAGCCTGTTGCCTTATTTTACCTAAAAGCCTTAACATTGAAAGACATAAGCAATAGAGATTCTTTTTTTTTAAATTTCGATAGCACAACGGTTGTATTTTGACCTTCCCAAAATTTTCAAGTCTTTGTAAAAGTTCAAAACACTTTTATAATCATCTCAAAATCCCCCTAAAAATTTTGGACCTTAAGTCCATTCATAATCAATCTCAACAATTGCTTCAATAATCTAAAAAAGGAAAAAACTCAGACATACTCATGCATTTAACTTTGAACCATTCATATACTTGCGCTCTTTATACAAAATACAATCCAAAACATATTTATAAAAATACAAATGCTCCCAAAACCATTTACAAGGCAAAAATGCCTACACTGTAGCACGTGACAAAGTTGATTACTCAAGAGGTAAAGTCCCTACTACTAAAGCCCCTAAGCATGTAACTGGGAGGTTTCATTTAAAAACAGAAAAGAGAGTGTGAGCTAAACGAGCTCAATGAGTGCTAGAGTTTCTACTGAAATCATAATTAACAATTTAAACCTCTCTAAAACAAATTCATCTTAATTCGTATAATTCAATACTAATATGAAACATATATGCTTCCCGAAATCAAGTTTCTCAAATAGCTTTTCAAATAAATTGTGGCAGCATTAAAAATGTCTTGAATTTCTTACACGACATAGTCTATCACTAACTTCTTTTCCATATGGTTACCTTTAGGAATAAAATCACAAAGTTGGTTCTGCATCGTTAACCTGCAACTAGTTACCCACTAGTTGTGGAGCTGGTTTTATGGTTCTGCATCACTTACCTGCAACTGGTTCACCACTAATTACAAAGTTGGTTCTACATTGCTTTCCTATATTAGGTTAACCGCTATATACCAGTAGTTATGGAGCTGGTTCTACATCGCTTACCTGTACTAGGTTAATCGTTATACTGATAGTTAATCGTTATGCATCAGTATAATAACATGCATAAAACCTATTAGTATACCATAGGCTAGAAACCTATATAAAACCTATTAGTATACTATAGGCTAGAAACCATCTCCTTTTTATAATCCAATAACATCATCTCATTGCAAACTCAAATCATATAAGATTAACTTTCAAACTTCAATTCACATATTGCTAAAACATAAACTTATACTAGCAATATTCACATAAAACTCATAATCAATATTCACTTCACGGTAGAATAGAAATCATTTTCATTAAATCAATTTAAAGAACACTCACATTTCATTAATTCTTTTGCAACGAATTTAGTCATATAAAACAATTAAAATACATTCACATGTCATCAATTCTTTTGCAAAGAATTTAGTGATATAAAATAATTAAAATACATTTATTGTTTTGCAAACTTCTCGCCAAGCACACTCCCACATTTGGTGCCTCTCCTTTACCTAAACAAAATGCATTTTTCTTAGACATTTAGTTCCAAATTTGAAAATAAGACATTAAAACTATAAATTGGGTTTAACAGAATTTGAGATTAGTATTTATTCGCGTAACACATACACTAATTGCACTTTCGCTTACTTTTGTAAGCTAACCCATTGTTCTCCTTTTCCAAATATAAATTCAAAAGTCACTTAAATACCATATTTTGCCTATTCTAACTTACCAATTTCTTCAAAACACTATCTCACCCAATTTAATTCACCATATCACTATCATGCATGATGAGTCACAGGTATGACCCCTATTTGGAATGCATACCTTGATTTGTTTCTAAATTTTAACATAGTAGACGTTCACATTAGGTTTTCAGGTCTTTTATACATTTGTTCCCCTATGTCTCTAATTTCCATATCATCAAAGATCAGGCCATTTGAATTTCCAAATCAAGAAACATGCACCAAACATCATAAGTTGCTCCAACACAGGGGCAACATCAGATCACCATTTTCAATCTCAAATTCCAATATGTTGCAGCTAGAACTAGGTTAAGGATCTTCTAAAATATTTTAGTAATATGTCTTTGGTTTCATTTCCAGTTGGAATCACCCAATTTGGAGGTCTGTAGGCCGATTTATAGCCAAAACAATGAGATTGGTTCAAACAAACCTAAGATAGAATTCTACCACATGTTACTCTCATCATAGTCAACCACTTCCATGCAAAGAAACTCCAAAATAACACCAAGGCACCATTGATCTTAAATACATCCATCCCATACTAAAAACCCACAAAAATTAGGAATTTAAGCTAAGAAAACCTACCACTTTGTCCTCCAATCTTTTGGGTATTTGTTGAACACCTTCACTTGATCAAGATCTCTTCAAATCTCCATCAAAAACCATTAACAATGGAAGCCCTCTTCTTCCCCTCTCCTTGGCCGACCTTCACACTTGCTTCTCTTCTTTTCACTTTTGTTTTTGGTCTCTTACATTTACTCTGTCTCAAACACTCATGGTTACATTAAAAAATGAAGTTAAATGTCTTACTTTATGCTTTTTTACACTCATTTAATGGATTCCACATGTCACCTTCCGATTGGTTCTCTTCTAATGACTCATCCTTCCACCAACAATATCTAAAATGATTAAATTGTCCTTTAATGCATTTAATTCACCAACTAACAAAATTAAATCCCAAAAATATTCCACAACTGGCTTATCATCAAATTGACCATGAAATACTTGAATTAGGGTCAATACTTATTGATTGGATGCTTTTAAAATTTTCAAATGAGTTTAAAATCATCAATACCCATTTCTTTCCAAAAAAGGCATTTTAGCCTTAAACTTTTGGAACTCCCGAAATTCATCCTAGACTTACTTTTGATCTGTTTCATTATCATTGGACTCTAATATTTTTTTGGATAATTTTCAATATTTTGTCATTGGGTCCCCCAAAAATTACTATTCATAAAAGAACTATTCACCAAATTCATCAAAAAATACTATTCACCAAACATTTAAATTTATATTCAATGAAAGGAAATGTTTGGGGTTTTACAACAAGGCTCAAGTTGTCTAGCATACTCAACTTTTTTTTTGTAAATAAGTCACATAAGGAAGGAGATTCTAAGAGTATTTTTTTCCACAAACATTATACTAAGCAATTCTCTAAAGTTAAGGTTGAAAGATTGGTCTGTGGGAATCATTAGTGAAATCACTTAAAGAATGTTTTCTCTAAACATAGTAATCCTCCTAACCTTTTTGAGGAAAATAGTCTGGCATACAACTTAATAGATTAAAAAAAACTACCCAATTGTTTTTCTAACTACGGAGCTTATTTTGGAGTTAATAGAAAATGAAATGCTCAGATTTGGAGTTATGTTTGACCTATTTAAGGGTTAATTTTACTCTAATTATCAAATCAAAAGGAAGTAATCTTACCATTCTCAATTCTACATTATATGTCCTGGGTGAAAGATTTCATCAATTTCAAAAATTGTGATAAAAAACAAGATGTATTGGTTTTAGTATTGACTTCCCATGATCTTTTACCCTTTAAGAAGTTGGTGTGGATCCATTTTATGATTCGGCATGAGTACACACCCTAACCCCTGTCTCGAGACATCACTATACACTACAAATCAATTAGTCCCTATCGGTAATGTGAGTACAGAGGTCGTCGTCAATCTTTCTTTCAATTCATCAAAACTTTGTTAGCAGGCATCTGACCACTCAAACTTCTCCTCTTTTTGCGTTAACTTGGTCAGTGGGGTTGCTTTCTTGGAAAATCCTTTTACAAATTTCCTATAATAGCCTACCAATCTAAGAAAACTCTTGACTTCTGTCACAGTGGCAGGAGGTCTCCAATTAGTAAAACTTCAATCTTTTGGGGATCCACACTGAGCCCCTCGATTGAGATGACATGACCCAAGAAAGCAACCTTATCTAGCTAAAATTGACACTTATTGAACTTAGCATATAGTTGGTGCTCTCGTAGGGTTTGTAATACTATTCGAAGGTGTTTTACATGCTCGTCATTATTAACCAAGTACACCAATATATCATCAATAAAAACAATCACAAAATTCTCTAAGTACTCACGAAACACCTTATTCATCAATTCTATAAAAGACACTGGTGCATTCATTAATCCAACAACCATAACTAAGAATTTATAATGTCTGTACCTCATCCTAAAGGCAATTTTTGGAACGTCCTCACTATGGACTTTCAACTGATGATAACCTGATCTTAGATCAATCTTCGAATATAGCTTCAATCCCCATAGCTGATTGAATAAATCACCAATCCTCAGGAGCAGATATTGGTTGTAAACTATCACTCTGTTCAGTTGTCTGTAGTTGATACACAACCTTAAACTCTCATCCTTCTTTTTCACAAATAGGACTGGAGCCCCCTATGAAAAATTGTTGGGTCTCATGAAACCCTTATCTAATAACTCCACCATTTGCAATTTCTTGTTCTTTAACTCCGTTTGAGCCACTCTATACAAAGTAATTGAAATCGGTTGGGTTTTTGGAGATAAATCTATCTCAAACTCTATTACCCTATCTGGGGTCAATCCTGCAAGATCCTTCAGAAACATGTCTAGTAATTCTCTGACCACCAGAATGTTTCTTAGTTGAACCTTATCATTATTTTGTTCAATCATGAAAGCTAGACATCCTTGGCATCCTTTACAAAGCATTATACTAACTATTATGGTAGTCACGATACTAATGGGAAGAACTTTCTGCATCCCACAAAATATCATCTCTGGTTTCCCTAATTGACTTGGCCTTACCTCCTTTTTAAAACAATCCACTACCACTTGAAGTGTGGATAACCAATCCATTATGAAAATACCATCAAAATCTTGAATATCTAATATGATCAGGCTTGTTAGGAACTCCTTACCCTTAATCAGTATTCTACTATCTACGAACACTCTTTCAGTAAAGAGTAAGTTTCCAGCTGGAATGGAAACTCCTACCCCAGCGCCTAATAACTAAGGCTCAACACTCAATTTTGTAGAAAAATCCATAGACATAAAAGAATGTGTAGCACCAGGATCTACTAAACCATATGCTTTATGATCAAAAACAGTAATCATATCGGTGACTACATCTGATGTGGCATCGGCCTTCTGCTGAGTGACTGCAAAAACTCGGGTCTATGTACGGGGTCTACCTGCCTGTCCTATAGGGGCTGCTCCCCTACTCCCTAAACCTCTACCAGATCCAATAAAACTCGACCCTCTGGTTTGAGAACCCTGGCCGCCCTATTTGTAACCCCCTCTAACTTATGAAGGTGCTGAAGATCCAGTCGTCGACCTCTCTGCGGTGACTCACTGCGGACAATCTCTGATGAAGTGACTTTCCTGACCATAATGGAAGCAACTCGTCATATTCATCCAACACTCATCCAAATGTCTTTTTCCACAAGTAGCATGCTCTGGCACTGGGGTCCTTATGTCACGGGAGTCTCTAGGCATAGTGGGTGACCCAAAGGATCCTTGGATGGATGATCCACCTCTGCTAAACCTCCTACCACTCATCCATCTTGACTTATTTTTCTTGGCTGAACCCTGGGATCAACTAGTTGGTGCACTACGCTTATGTTATGATCTTGAACTCTAAGTGATTACTGCTGCATTTCTCTCCACTTTTATTGCAGCATCAACTAATTCCCCATAATGTGTCTGTGAAGCCAAATATAGGTGAATCCGTAATCTAGGACACAAGCCTATAGCGAACCTCTTACACTTTTTCTCTTCACTATCAACAATAAACGAAACACTTCTGACAAGTTTCAAAAATCTCTTCTCATAATCCGTCACTGATGTCGAACCTTTCTCTAAACGGAAGAACTCCTCTACCCTTGCATCCTTATAACTCTGTGGGTAGAATCTGTCTGTGAACTCTCTTTAAAATTCTGCTCAAGATACCCCATTTGGATGTTGTCTCTCAATGGGCCTCCCACCAATCCTTAACCTTGTTCTTGAGGAGGAAGGTAAAGAACACAACTCTTTGTTCATCTGTGCTTCCCATAACTCTATATATCTTCGTGACTTGATTTAACCATGTGAGTGCACTCTTAGGATCTCCACTCCCGTCAAAAGTCTTTGTGCCCAATTTATAGTCGCTCTCAATCGAACATCCAGAAGCTTCCACACTTTCACATGGCTGCTACATCGCTGCAGCGAGAATTTGAGCCATCTGTTCCACATTGAAGTTCATTTCGGTCGGTTTCGCTAGCCCTAACGATTGGGAATGTGGCTGGTTCATGAAGGCATTTGTTGAGTATAGAATGTGGTCATCCTCCCGTGCTGGACGTGACTCAGGTACAGGAGCCATTGGAATGGCTCTCCCGGGATATCTACGGCCTTGTTTGTACATCGTGTTGTGTATTGAAAAAATGTAAATGTGTAAAGCTTTCAATTTATGAAATCATATGCATGTAAATCACAACATTTTATTGGTCACCTCACTTTGAAAACATCATAAAAACCTTAAACCAAAATGTAGGCAACCTATTTTTAAAAGTAGAGCTTTGATACTAACATTGACAAGCTCCTATCCTGAAATGACTAGGCGGCCTGCCCGGCACCCTGCAGTGGCCCTTCAATCGATATTTGATTTAGCTGAAAGGCTCCCGTGAAGCTAAACCTATTGCCCCCTTTTTACCTAAAAGCCTTAACTTAACATTAAAAGACATAAGCAGTAGAGTTTTTTTTTTTAATTTTTGTAGCACAACAACTATATTTAAGTCTCTGTAAAAGTTCAAAAACACTTATATAATCATCTTAAAATCCCCACTACAAATTTTGGACTTTAAGTCCATTGACAAGCAATCTCGACAATCACTTCAATAATCTATTAAAAAAACTCAAGACATATTCATACATTTAACTTTGAAACATTTATATACATTACACAAAATATAGTCCAAAATATATTCATGAAAATGCAAATGTTCCCAAAAAAAATTAAAAGGAAAAAATGTCTACATAATAGCTCGTGACAAAGTTGACTACTCATGAGGTGGAGTCCCTATTATTGAAGCCCCTGAGCATGCACCTAGGAGGTTTCACTTAAAAACAAAATAAAGAGTGTCAGCTAAACGAGCTCAGTAAGTGCTAGATTTTCTATTCAAATCATAATTAACAATTTAAACCTCCCTAAAACAAATTTATCTCAATTCGTATAATTCAATACTAATACGAAACATAGATGCTTCTCGAAATTGAGTTTCTCAAATCGTTTTTCAAATAAATAGTGGCAGCATTAAAAATGTCATGAATTTCTTACACGAGATAGCCTATCACTAAATTCTTTGCCATATAGTACCTTTAGGCATAAAGTCACAAAGTTGGTTTTGCATTACTGACCTGCGACTGATTATCCACTAGGTATGGAGCTGGTTCTACATCGCTTACCTGCACTAGGACAACCGCTATACATTGGTAGTTATGGAGCTAGTTCTGCATCGCTTACCCGTAACTAGTTAACCACTAGTTATGGAGATGGATTTACATCGCTTACCCGTACTAGGTTAACCGTTGTATACTAGTAGTTATGGAGTTGGTTCTACATCGCTTATTCACAACTGATTAACCACTAGTTATGGAGTTGGTTAGACATCACTTCCCGTACTAGGTTAATCGTTATACACCGGTGTAATAACATGTATAAAACCTATTTGTAGAAGCCCACTCTTATAGTGCATATCCCCGAACATACTGATAGTATTTGAGAACATACTCTATGAGGGTGGCATGCTAGAACAGTCAGTCAATTGAACTCATTACAAATCTTTTTTTAAAATAACACAAACATATATGGGAAATCAATAATGGAACTTTCGACCCATTTTATTAATAAACATTTTCAATTGTAGTGTTACAACCATTATACATATCATCAAAATTTTAATAGCCACTTGGGCCCTTTACAGATACAAAATACTTGTAGTCATAATGTCATTATATTACAAAATCATTTACATACGCATTGTAAAATACTTGTGAATGTATATTTTGATACAAAAATAAAGAAATACAAATGCAGACGCGAACTGATCCCGACCTCTACATCTTACTCGAATGTAGTGGATAGACTCCAATTTGTCTAATTGGAGATCTTCTCTAAGCCTGAAAAATATTGCAAATTTTGGGTTGAGTTTTGTAAACTCAGTGAGTGGACCATCCTCGATGGCTCACTCAATCACATAACACATCAATTCATATAATCACATAATTCACATCACTTCATCAATGCATCATATTGAGTTACATACATTTCATATTCACTTAAAACATATATCACATTCAGAAATCAGTCAAACTATTTAAATCATACATATCAGCTGCATATGCAACACTCATGAGACTCACTTTCAATTGTTATTCTTATGACCAAGTGTCTATAACTGTCCCGTATCCATTGTAGATACCGGGAGCATTGATAAATGTCCTGTATCCATTGGGAATACCAAGCTCATTATACATAGTGAGTCTTTGGCTCTTAATCACATTATGAGCTTAAATCTCTTTTCCACTTTCTGAGATTTAAGATCTTTTTTGGTGGTTACTCTGATCACAACAGCCTTTATATTGTCATGCATTTCATGTAATGAAATGCATCATAGATATTCAGTCAATCAAAAGTGCTCAATATCACACAGTCATATTCACTATCACATTCTCATTCACATTTGTCATCGGACCTTAGTCCGGCATTCAACATATACGTTGAGAATCACTTATTTTATTCACATGCACATTCACATTTCCTTCGAAACTTGGTCCGGCATTCAACAATCAAGTTGAGTATCACTTATTTCGTCAAATTCACATACAATGAGAACTTCCAATATGATATTCATGTATCAAACGCCTCGGACATTCAATGTCCAGAATCAGTACAATCACATTCTTATAATCATTCAATATAGAATTTAAACAGAACATTCATTTAAAGTAAGATCATCTAGGTCGACTCACAGTACGCTCCAGATTAGCATTAGCTTCCATAATTTGGAAACGTCTAGATGCGAGCGTTTATCCTGCACATCAACATTATGCAATACACACATTGCACACACATTAATAATTGCACAATCTTATGAATACTCAATCACATACATATATATATGTGTTATGTATAATGCATGCTCAATGACAATCCCGGATATATTATCTAAATCCACATCTTATGCTCATTCTCATTTCATAATTCATATATGTCTAAGTGAACTTAGGTTTACACCATTTGTACATGATCATTCTAAGTTCACCATTCAATCCTTATCCTTTGTATATGTCTAGCTTATCCTTATGCTTACACCTGAAGAACACTTGGTTATCATAAACCAATTTCTCGTCATTTCTTTTCTAAAATTATATACTCTCATAATACCCAATTCTCATTCACATTTACTTTATACATATTACTCAACTCCTTTGAATCATAACTACAATCATATGAACATCTTCATTCACATTATACTCATGCCTTGGGTACTTTGATATCATCCATTGATTCACTAAGTTATAGCCCCAATTATCACTTTAAAAATATCACACATTTAATCAATTAATCAAAGCATCATTATAGGTTCAATTCAAGCTCCATTTAAGCCTAAATGAAGACCAAATGACCAGCGAATATTTGTTAGGTGGACATCCATGCTCGCTGAGCGGACCTTTACAGGTCTCTAACAGAAATGACCCTTTAGACAGCAAACTCTCTTCTCGGGGTCTACATAAAAGTTGTAGAACTCGATGTTTTCTTCGATAGAATACATAAATGACCTCAATAAGAGCTTGTCAGAAAGAGTTATGGTTCTTTCCCCAAAGTATATCCAATTGCATCCATATTTTCCAGATTTCTAACTCTTTACTTACTACATTCAACACCTTATGTTTAGTCTATCATTTCTAGTTCAATCACTCATCATTTCCCCATTATTATAACTCCATTTAAATTTAATATCATTTATAAACAATTTATAGTCCATGATTGATCATGAACACTAAAAATAGAACATATACATACACATATATTAGAATAAGTTATGGCTAAATTATACATATACATATATAGAACATATACATATATATATGTCTCTAATTTAATCCAAATAAAAAATCATCTTATTTTGGATATCTACATAATAAGTTATGGCTAAATTACAGATGCATAATTTGTGGAAAATGTTATATCTAACATTTTTTAGCACACTTTAAACACCATTTACTAAATTAATCCAACATTATATCATTCCATAATCTATTACCCATCAAAACACTAAAGCAAGACATTAATCCACCACACTACTCATTCACATTTTAGCATGTACCCGTCCTCATTTTATGAACATTTAACCTCTAACTATCATCAAATATGCTTCATTCATCAAATCCATGAAGATTAATAGGTTACTTACTTGATTAACCCAAAGCTTCTTCAATCAAACCCTAGCTCCTCCAACATAGACGATCATCACCCTTTTAAGGTGGAATAGGTTGGGTCTTTTAATAACAAGATGGAGAAGAGAATAAATCTTGAAGAAGCAAAGTGAAAAAGTTGGACAAAAGTCAACATGATGAGGGTGAGAGTGAGGTGTCGTGAGTGAAGAAGAGAGCACATGAAGAAGATGAAGAAAATGAAGAAGATGGAGAAATGAAGTATGTATTGTAAAAGACAATTGAAAGACTATAATGTGGGTCTTTCACTTAATGAATTTCATAATTTAAAACAAATGGTGTGGCAAGTGCCACATGTCACTTTCTCAAGGTCTCTTCTTGGTCTTTTATTAACTAGTCCATTTGTCTCCAATTTCTACTCCAATTGTCTCCCAATTTTCAATGACATAAGTCATTAAATCCTAATGTCATTTATAAAAATTTCCATTGCCATTTGACTTTTATTTCTACTACTATTCATCAATTGTTTTCTCACTTGATATTTTTTCTAGTTCAAAAATACCCCTTAAATTCTAAAAAATCTCATATTTTCACCAAAAATTCTAAGTCAATACGTATACTCTCCAAATCAATTTTTAACACATATAATTCACAATTCTAAATATAATCACATTTATAGATCAATTATACCCGAAAAATGTCAATGAATGCATGTACAATCATTTTAATGTGTAAAAGTTAATATTTACATATGTGTGTATGCTATATTATGCATAAGCATAAAATGCATTTTTTCTAATCTCTCATTGCTTTTTTCTCAATTACACAGATCTAAGGTTCTAACCTTTAGTATGAAAATGGGATGTTACAGTGAGAGAAGAAGTTTGGGTTAAATGTGTACCTAAAGAGGGTGTAGATCGGAGGTAGTGGAGAATCCGTTTCACCGCAGTCCAGTGAATGTCAGTAGGACACTGTAGAAACTAAGAAACTTTATTGACAACAAATTGAACTTCAGGGCGAGTAAAACAAAGATATTGTAGAGCACCAATGGTACTCTGATATTCAGTAAGATCGAAAAGAGGAATGCCATGATTTTTTGAAAGAGAAAGAGTGGGTGTGATTGGTGTGGGTACAAGTTTGGAGTGATCTAGGCAAGTGCGATGTAGAAGTTCTTTGGTGTATTTAGTTTGTGTGAGTAAAAGGCCATTTGTTGTGTGGGTAGCTTCAATACCAAGGAAATAATGGATGGGTCCTAAGTCTTTGATGGAAAAGGAAGTGTTAAGATCTTGAATAAGGGTGGTGATGAATGAGGGTGAAGAACCCGTAATCAAGATATCATCAACATACACTAAAAGAAAGGTGGAAATGGATGGGTATTGTGAACAAAAAGTGACGTGACAGATTTAGTGGAGAAAAAGTGAAGTTCATGAAGTTTCTAACGGAGGCGATGGAACCAAGCATGGGTGGCCTATTTGAGACCATAGAGAGATTTGTGAAGGCGACAAACATAAGAAGGATGATGTGTATCTATGAAGCCAGGAGGTTGAGTCATAAAGATTGGTTCTTGTAGAGTGCCATTAAGGAAGGCATTGTTGACATCGAGTTGACAAATTGGCCAATTTTTGGAGAAGGCAATAGTAAGGATAAGATGGATGGTAGTGGGTTTGACAACTGGGATAAAAGTATCTGTATAATCTATACCAGGAGTCTGATGATAGCCTTTGGCAACAAGACGAGCTTTATAGCGATAAAGAGTGCCATCATAATTTCGTTTTGTGCGAAAAACCCATTTACAACTAACAAGATTGGCATTTGGTGGCAGAGGGACAAGAGTCTATATGTTATTGCGATGAAGAGATGTGAACTTGTCAAGCATAGCCTGACGCCAATGTGGAAACCTGTTGGCTTGAGTGAAAGAAGTGGGATCAGGATCATTAGGAGTCTGTGTGTGGGTAGAGTAAGTGATATAATTAGAGAATGTGCAAGGAATACAAGTTTGATCACGGGTGCGAGTGACCATGGGATGATGTAAGAGAGTGGGTGGAGAGGAAGGAGGTGGTGAGGGAGATGAGGTTGTAAGTGGAGGCATAGGTAGGGGTAAATAGATGATGGAGGATGAAGGGCTTAAGATAGGAGAGGGAGAGGAACAAGTATAGGGAAAGTCGGTTTCAACAAAACGAACATGGCGAGAAATGTATATTTTAGAGGTAATAGGGTCAAGTCAGTGATAACCTTTGTAATTAGGAGAATACCCGAGAAATACACATTTTGTAGACTTTGGTTCAAGTTTGTTTGAACGTATGGACCCAATGAAGGGAAAGCAGGTACACCCAAAGACCCAGAGGTGAGAAAGGTTGGGCTTTGTGAGAAAAAGAATTTCATGGGGGGGATTTGTTGTAGAGAACAAGAGTTGGTAAAAGATTTATGAGATTAGCAGATGTAGAGAATGCTTCATACCAAAAGGCTTTAGGAAGTGAGGCATGAATAAGAAGTGTGAGACCAGTTTCAGTAAGGTGGCGAATTTTACATTCGACGATCCCGTTTTGTTATGGGGTATGAGGACAAGAAATACGATAAATAATGCCATGGGTAGTAAGAAAATTAGCGAACAAACCTTTGACAAGTTCAGGAGCTCTATCATATTGAAACGTTTTTATAGAGGTTGAAAAAAGATTTTCAGAGTGAGCTTTGAATGTCTGAAAGCAGGAAAGGGCTTGAGATTTGTGGGTTAAAGGATAAATAACGTAATAAATTGATGAATTATTGAATATTTGACATAACTATGTTAAACTTATATGTATATTAGTTAAACTGAGTATAATTAAAATTTAGCTTAACTTTTTTAATAGTCTTAAATTCTTTTTCAATATAATTATGAAATAAATATCATTTTCGAGTTTAAACTTAATTTATTTACAAAGTTTAAATTATATTCACATAATAAGTCAATATCTTTTTTAAAACAATTATATAAATAAATATAAATTATTTAATTGTTACTAAATATATTTTTTATTATAATGTATGTAAAATAATAATCATAATTCATAAACAAAAAGTTATGATGTTAGACAATAATTATAAATCAAAGTATTTTAAAATTATTTTTTATAATGTCTTATTCTTATTGAAATTTTTATACAACTTATATTTGACCTTTAATTTTTGTAAAATTAAACTTGATGATTATAATTACTTTTAGAAATCTAGTTCTTTCATTTTTGAGCTTAGTTTGCTAAATTAATTTATACATATCTAATTATGAATAACCATATAAAAATGAATTTCTTTATCATAAATGACATTGCTTTTATGCTAAAAGGATAAGATCCATCTACCTACAATAAAAAATATGTGGATGTGAAAGATAAAAAGGGGACCTCTATCTATCATAGATGACTTGATTTCAACTATTAAAAATAATTGATGAAAAGTCTATATCTTCTATTTAAATTTCATATTTTGTTTTTTAAAATAAAAATATTAATTAAAATAATCATTTTCTTAAGAATTTATTTCTCTTTTAAATTAAGGAGGCATAAAGAAGTTAAAATTAGTAATCTTTCCAAATAAAATCATTAACACTGTTCATAAGTGTTCTTATGAATATTTGGAAGGAAAACTATAATGGAGGATTAAGCTAATTCATCCTAATTAATCAGCAAAAACTAATTCTTCTTTAGAAGTGAAAGTCACTCCAGAACATGCAAAGTATTCAATTGACAATCTTCAAGTAGAGTTGCTGAAATAAGATGTGTTAGAAGTCAAACCTGATGATATTCTTGATTCTTCTAGAGAAAAGAAGACAAAATAAACTTGTATTATTAGTTGTGCTCTAGCCGTAACTTCATTTATTATGGTAGTGTTTTAGTTATTTTTTGGGATGTTAAAGTCGATGAATAGAACCGACTTTGAGGGGTATAAAAAGTGTTGTAACGGTAGTGTTTTAGGAGTGAAGAAACAAGTGACAAGAGCAAAGAAAATGTAGAGAGAGAAACAGAAATAAAAATAAGATAATAAGAGAGAGTGAAAGGTAGAGAGCTGCAACTCAAAGTTTGTAACATCATTTTTTATCAATATATATTGCTGCTTGTTTTGTAGTACTTTGTCTATTTTATTTTTTCCCAACAAGTGGTATTAGAGCCAGGTTCATGATTATATTTTAAGGATGTAAAAATGGCCAGCCTCAAATTCCAAAATTGACGAATACAAGTTATAAAAAAATGGACCATCCAAATGCTCGGATCACAAGATTTATGGGAGATTGTTGAAGAGGGCTACACTGAACCTGAAGATGTGACCGCCGAAACATCTTTATCAAATGCGCAAAGGACATCACTTAAAGAATCACAAAAGAAGGACAAGAAGGCCTTGTTTTTCATCTTTCAAGGAGTTGATGAATCAACATTTAAAAAAATATCTTATGTAAAAACATCAAAGGACGCATAAGAAACTCTAAAAAAATCTCTTCAAAGAGTCGAAAAAGCTAAAAATGTACGACTCCAATATCTTAAAACTAAATTTGAAACATTAAAAATGCACAGTTCTAAAAAAATTAGTGACTATGTTACTTGTCTGAAAACGGTGGCAAACGAGATGAAAAGAAACGGAGAAGCTCTTGACGATGTGAGGGTGATGAAAAAACTTTTACGTTCACTGACAAGAAAATTTGATTATATCGTCCTTGCCATTGAAGAATCAAATGATTTGTCACAAATATCTATTGATGAGCTTATAGGCTCTTTTCAAGTGTATGAGCTGAGAATGATCCAAAATGAATATACTGATGATTTGGATCAAGCTTTGCAAAGTAGGTTGTCTATTGGTGGCAATCAAACTAATTACCAACAAGGTAGAGGAAATCAAGGTAGCTACAGAGATGCCTACAAAAGTGGACATGGTGGACAAGAATGTGGTGGATGAAAACATGGTAGGAACTCTTTTGAAAGAGGCCAAATAAATGAAAGTTATCAAATATATGGTTGTGGTCAGTGATGTGAATACCGTTCCGTTCCGGCCGGTACCGGTTGGAATGTACCATACCGGCTCAAAATCGGTACCGGTATTTTGAGTTTGGTACCGGGTTTGAATACCAGTCGGCATTCAAAATACCGTCCAAATACCGGCCGGTACCGAAAATTTTAAAAAATTAAGAGACTTTTTTACAAAATTTTCAAAAAATTTTAAAATCTCTTTCCCTCTCTCCTAACTCTCCTTCCCTCCTTTTTTTTCAAAGTTTTAAAAATAATAATAAATATTTTATTACTAATAATAATTATAAATTAAATAAAACTTAAA
>JANKOD010019317.1:0-23527 GCA_026284645.1 Erythroxylum acuminatum | reverse complement strand
AAGTAAAATCATAAATATGCATAAAAAGTCACAAACAATACTTATTTTGAATAATTAAAATCTCTCTAAAACGACACATATTTTAAACAAGAGGGAGTATATATTTGATTAATAAGAAAACGAACAGGAAAAAAAGAGCTCCGAGGAAGTAAAGTGGACTGAGGCCCCGTTGTAACTTGTAAGTGAGATCGAAGAATGGCATATTGATGGATGAGGCAAGTCCATGTAATCACATCAATCAAAACTTGCTTTTCTTTTATTAGTTTTACCACTCTAAAGAAAGGTACTGTCCTCACTGTTTTGCAAATGGAATGGATAATTCACTGTCAGGTGAGGAGCGTGAGTCTTCAACGAATGATCATGGACCCACTTCAGTCATCTGTTTATGATCATGGTTTGAACGGTCAAGCTTCAAATCATTGGTGCTCATGTGAAACATAGGATGCTACCTCTTTCACACCAATCTCCTTTGCTTTTATGTATGGCTTTTGTAAAATTTTCTCCTTGTGGCCGCTGCCTCTTTTTTCTTTCTAAATTAGCCTTTCGCCATTTTGAAGATGATCACATGCACCTTTAATTAAATCTATTACTCACCATTGGAAAAATTGAATTTATTGATAAGCCAAACAAAAAGGAAGAAACAATGGGTTTCTTCGTAGATTTGTTACATTCCATAATCATTTGTATACTTTCTTGTGGCATGCCAATTTGGTTACTTAATTGTGAAACAAAAATATTTTGATTAATACGTAAAGAAATCATTATTGGATTAAAATTAATAACAATAAGAACGCCGTCACATATTTCAAAGATAAACGACGCTAAACAATAGTATATATCGACTAGCAAATTGCAATAACTATAGCAGATTAATGTAGCTTATTTGATCAGCGAATAACATCAACTGTTTATTTAAAGATGTTTAATAGATTAACTATTTTTGTGTAAATTTACTTATAAAGATATGATTTCAAAAAATTTTAAAAAATATGAAGATTTACCATATTTCTACTTTTTTTATGTTCACGACATAAACTTCAACGCACATATAAGAAAAAAATTGGTTAGATTATGAACCTTAGCCCTGTTGCTTTTGTGATTATATTATGAGTAACTTAAAATGGTGAGATATACTAATGCAGAATTAACATAGACAATACTTACCTATTGGGCTTTTTCAATTCCTCGTGCAATTTATTCAATCATTTCAATTATTCTTATGTTTAATTTCGGTTATTTTTATGTTCACTTTCAAAATTAAAGGAATAAATATATAATAAAATTTCGACTCAAATTTAACATTAATTCAATTTTAAATTTTAAAATATTAAATTTAAATAATAAATTTATTATCTTTATTTGTATTTAATAATTTGTAATAATTTTTAGATATAATAATTTTTTAAATACTTTTTATATAAGTATTTTCAAAATCGGCGGATTAAGTTCGGTCCGCCGTCTCAATTCGTTAATTATTAAATATAATTATCAAGACTAATCAATGGAAAAAAAAAGCTGCCATTTACTAATCTAAGGCCATAGTCTAGTTCACTTCCAACCCCCGTTGAGATATGGAAGAGAGAGGTGCAGTAGATCATAATTGTACAGCTTATGCCTTGCGTGCAACTCCTCTCGCACGCACGTATCAAAACACTCTTTCGCTCCTTCTCTTTTTCTTTTGCTGTTTTTTTTCTATTGATGGATGCCCCCACTGAGACTCCCCTTCTTTTGCTTTTGGAGTACAGTACAGGGACATTTCTGTCAATTTCATTCCATATAACCTGAGCCTTTTTAATCCTCCACGCTTAATGTCTCATCCTCCACACTTGATGTTTGCTCCTTCACTCTCTACTCTCATTCTCTCTCTACGAGCAAGTAACAGCAGCAGTAGCCATCTTCGCTTTTATTCGCCTTTATTGAGATTTCAGTTTCTTACAAGCCACGTTTTTTCTTAGATCTGGTTTCTTACGAATCCTGTGTTTTAGTGTAAGGCTCCTTCCCTTTTTCTACATTGATTTTTGGTTTGAGGACTTGTTGTGTTCGGATTTTTGGTTGCTTGATCGTAGTCTTTGCTAATGGATCTTTGGATTTTTTATGCTGGATCTCTCTGTTGCTTTGATTGAAGTTTTCGTTTTCATATTTCTGCTCTTTGTTGGTATTTAGTTATGTTTATCTGAAGACGTTTGTTCTCTCGCTTGAATCACTTCGTTTATGGCTTTTGCATTACCTGCTGCTTTTTTTTTTGGCTCTTGTTGTGTTTGTTGGAGCTTAACTTGCAAGTTTTGTTTTTTAATGGTGCGTTTTCATCTTCGCACAAGAAAGCTTAACTCCTGTTGTTCCAGAATTTTAAGGTGATTGTCACTCGTAACAGCATATGGCCTAATTGGGAGCAAGGAGATCGAATTGCTTGATCATTTTTATGTTTGACACATTTCTATCACTCGAGTAGACTCTTGTCTTCTAACGATTTATTTTCCAAAAAGAGATGCCCGCTTGTTTGGAGAAGATATTTGCAAGTACTTCGTCTTTATGCTGTCTCTCTGTTTCTACCTGCCAAGTTTATGAATCTTTTTTACTAATATTTGCTGTTTATACATCTGGGGTCCTAGAATCTAGTTACTTTTTGCATTTGAATCACTTCCTTGATTTCGTGTAAGAGATGTGGTTTTGACATTTGAGTTCTTTTTTGCAGAAATCAAGAATATTTTGATTGGGAGGTCACTGTGGCGTTTCTTTTGGGACGAGAAACAGGATGCTGTGGTTGTTGAGTCTATCTGTTGATGTATATCGCAAAGTCATCTCTTTGAACCTCTATTGCAGAGTGATCCTGTAACTTGTTTGTTTTACGGATCAAATTTTCCATTAGCCTCCCACTTATTCTATCAGTCATTTTCCATGGGATCCACTTTTTTCATCGTCATTCCCTGTTATGTACTCCAAATTAGCTGAACATTGTCCGATCAATCATCTACACGGACTGATTCGTTCGTCCATTTACTGGTCTCTCTCATTTCTATCTTTTCAATAACAAGTAAATCTAGCTTTCAGTTGTTCAATTGGCATCGCCCCCCACTTGACGAACAGGGAGTGTTATTTTACCATTCCTAACGATTGTGTCCTTGGTGTTTTGGTACTTTTGAGGGGTTGGGTGAGTAGAATGGTGTGCCAAGCAGCGAGCCAAACAAATTTTCGCACATTGAAACACGAAAATGGAACTGCTGGAAATGCCACCATTATAGTTAGAGTTATAGCATGTTTTCAACCACTTCAGGATTGCCAGGTTAGTGGAGTATAAACCTTATTCCTCAAACCAAAGTTTTTTGGGAGGATAATTACTCTAACACAGTTTGTTTTATCCACTGATACCTACTTTTCCTGTTGATTTCTTTTGCAGGCTGAATACTTCCGTCATTTGCTTAAACCTGTTACGTAGATTTAATTTCTGTTCTCTGTTTTCAAGTTAAGCTGGAGACTTTTGTTTTTGCCAATATTCCTTTAAAACACAGCAAGTGATTGCCGACTCCTACTACTGCTATAAGCCATCTTCTGGTATGTAATACTTATTTCTTGCCCTATTGTTTAACATTGAACGTTATGTTCTCTTGTTATTGGAGATTTTTACAAATCAAATTTAAACATTTGTTGTTAGGTGATTGCTTTGATCGGATGGGGAAAGACTTTGAAACTTGGTTTCCCCGGCATCAATTTGGTTGGCAATTACCCAGTCTGAATTCCATGGCTGCTCCAATGCAATCGGTGCAGCAAAATACCTTTCCTTGGGTTTTTAATCCTGGCACCATTGTTTCTAACAACCAAATTTTGCCTACATATCCATTCCATGAGCTTCCTCACCCTCAGGTTGGTCAAACCAATGATCCTCATCGCTGGTTTTATTGTTTGCCTCGATTCAGACAGGCCTTCACACCTGCTTCAGACAGCTACATGAAGCAGAAAGTACCTACTGCTACATCCGAGAATTGTATGGAGTCCATTACGCCTAAGGCTGAAACTGGTTCTGTTCAGAAGAGATTCCTTGTTTTTGATCAGTCAGGTGATCAAACTACTTTGATCTTCAGTTCTGCACTTGGCAATCCCGTCCAGTGCTTCACTTCCTGCAGTGCAAAACCAAATGGCATTTTTAATTTGGGCAAAGAAAACGTGGGGGAGAATGAAACTTTGAGACGTGTTTCAACCTATGAATTGGATGAGAACTGTGGAACTGATACGAAAAGTGAGATGCGCGAGGACACAGAAGAGCTGAATGCTTTGCTCTACTCGGATGATGATGATGATAGTGATTACACGGGGGACGATGAGGTTACCAGTACAGGTCATTCACCTAGTACAATGACATCTCATTGTAAGCACTATTTGTACGAGGGAAGCATGGAAGAGGTTGCTAGTTCAGATGGCTCAAGTAAAAAGCGAAAACTGTGCAACGGATTCAATAGTAATGTACGATCACTCATGGACACAGCTAGTTCTGTGAGGCGTTTCAGAAGTTCTGAGTTCG
This sequence comes from Erythroxylum acuminatum, assembly GCA_026284645.1. NCBI lineage: Eukaryota > Viridiplantae > Streptophyta > Magnoliopsida > Malpighiales > Erythroxylaceae > Erythroxylum > Erythroxylum acuminatum. Next base: position 19,014 of record JANKOD010019317.1, on the reverse strand, counting down.
AGGACCATGCAGAATCTAGATGTGTCAATGGCAACAACTCCTCGGCAAGTGAAATGGGTTCAGAGTTTAGCAACAACAGAACGAGGAAAGAAAGGATTCGAGAGACAGTGAGCATTCTGCAGAGCATAATTCCAGGTGGAAAGGGCAAGGATGCAGTAGTGGTTCTCGATGAGGCCATTCATTACTTGAAATTCTTGAAGCATAAAGCCAAAGAACTGGGACTTGGTTCTACATGAACTGTGATAACCTTATCCTGGTACTGTGATTTACTGCTAGACAGTCGCAGATAAATAATTATTTATAAGTCTGATAACTGTGTGAAGAGAATAAACAAGGACCCGAGTCGAGAATGGTTTGGCACAAGATTGAAACTTTCTTCATAAAAAAGAAAAAAAGAAAAATTGCAGATTGAAAGATGGATAAAACAGTCTTTCTTCAATGTCTGAGGTGGTGGAAAAGAGGAAAATGTTTTGGGTTCTTCTGCAAATTGTTCATGGGGTCGGTCTCTAGAAGGAAGAAGAGGGGAGTGAAGCAGGGCCAGGGCGTATTAATATTATTGGGCAGTAAAGGGAAGGTGAATCATTAAGCGGTTGTGTCTTAGGGTTTGGGGATAGTAAGCACTCTGTCACACACATTTGAAAACTAATTATGCGCAAGGGGGACCCGCCCCCGAACCCCAAGAAAGGAGGGCTAAGCTCAGTAATTAGGTGGTGTGGGACCTGACCCCTACCCCAACTAAGCTCCACTCGTGCTTTCTTCTCGCCCTTTTTGTTTTGTTGTGATGCTTATTTTCCCTTTGCGAGGTTTTACTTGTGCGTCTGCTGCACGAGCGAGGGCCTCTTTTATCTTACAAGTTGCTGCGCTTGATCTTTGTAATTTGACATGACCGTTCAAGTCATGTTTGTGGAAAGGCTTTTGTTTTTGCCTGGTTTGTATGTAAGATTGGGATTTGCATGCTTGTTGCCTATGTAATTGATTGAATTGGTTGGATGTAATTTGAGGTGGGCTTGGGTTTTGTGGTTGTCTTCGTTCTTGTGTACTCACGTCGCTTGCAAATATTTGTAACATGAGACAGTCTCTTGTTGAGTCTTGAGTTTGGTGTATGTGGGGGCCGATTGGTTTGGTGCATGCCATCCCATGTCTCTAATTGTCAACTTGTTTTCACAAAAAAGTAGATGTCCTAGTAGAAGTGCTGAAAATGCTATTGCTAATGTAATGGGATAATTATGGTATGATTTGAGTGGAGGATGTTGGTCTTAATGCGCTTAGCTAATTATTATCTTAGAGCCATACCCATGGCTTAGTAAGCAAATACAAATAAAAGAAAAGGAATTGCGAACAGAAGCATGAATACTTAGTTCCTTTTGCTTTTTCATAAAGTATGATGATTTCCTTTGAGGCCTAAATGCTGTTTAGGCCCAAACCAAACCTAGTGTGATTGTGACCTGTATCTTATTGTTGTATTGTAGCTGCGATCCCAATTCCCAATCTCAGTAGAGAAGTGTAGAATCATGACGAGCCAGCCAGCCAGCCAGCCACCTTAAACATCCATATTTATTAATTTATTACGCCTCCTCGCCTCGTCTCTTCGTTGGTACATAAAAGTCCTTGACGTGCTTTGGCGTACGTACACACGCACTAACTAGCTTCATTTTACCCATGATGTTAGATTATCGCGTGGTTGGATCAGATAAGTAGATATGTTCTAATCTATATACTGCTTTTTAACCGATTTAGGGTTTTTGTAATTTCTCGTCTCTCCCGAGTTTCCTGTCAATGGATTCTTACGGTTTCCACGACGGCAATATTTTTAACTTGCTCCACGGAAGATACCTCGATGTTCGCCAGGTAAATTTCTGTTCATTTGCTTACACCTCGATCTTCTACTTCTTTTCTTTGTTCGATTTTTTGGGTCTTGTTTTGTTTGCTTTAGATTTTGATCAAGTGCAATTCAAGGCACTGTGGTTATTTTAAATGCGCTTTGTAGGTTGTTACACTGATTTTCAATCCATACGCTTGTGTTGTTGCTACTCAAGTATCCTAGTTAGCTATTGAAGCCTGCTTTTTAAATGAGATTTTTTTTTCTTCTAAACATTTTGTCATGCTCGTGTTTAGAAATTGCAGCAACCAGACATTTTGGGTTGGGACACTGAGGCTGTGATTCTTTCCTTTTCCATTTCTTTCATTTTGTACTCATATGTATATCTGTGTAATGGATAGTATCTCACGTTGGCTGTTGTAGTTAAATTTTTGTCATCCCATTGAATACGAAGTTTGATTAATGACGTATGTGACAGAAATGCTATGGTTTTTCTGTTTCTTTGCTTAATGTAGGATGTTAACCAGCGCTTGCGGATGCATTCATCATTGATACGCAGACTATCGCAAGACAAGGAATTGGAGGTGCATATGATCTACGTTAAGTATTACATTATTGTCGATAAACATAATCTTCTAAATATCGCAGTGAGTCTCTTTGCTGGGAGAAGTTCTAACTTTGTATGATTAAAGTATCTTCCAAGCATTAGAACGATGCTGCTGTACTAAACCGAACAGATCTTATTATCAGTTTATTCTTCTCCTCCAATCTGTCTCTATTAAGCGCCACTTGAACTGTTTAATATGTTCATTTACTCCCTCCCTTATATTTGTTTTGTTCTGCTTATATTTTAGACACTTGAGCCCACAGGATCAGTAATTTAAAAGCTCTATCCCCTTTGAAATAGTTAGTGGTTTTCTTGCAGTTTTCCATAATTATGTGTTTTACTAGAAATTTATTCTTAGAATCTCTGTCTGTTTTGATGGTGCTGTCTCTCACATCTACAGGGGCATCAGGGTTGTGTCAACGCGATAGCTTGGAATTCCAAAGGGTCACTTTTGATATCTGGGTCAGATGATACACGGGTACAAACTTCTGTATGCATATATGTATATTTGTAGAGTTTACAGAAGTCCACCTTGCATACCAAACAGAAAGAAAATAGGAGAGGACAGCAAATTCATTGAATAAAGGCATGCATGTGTGTGAGATCTTAATGTTCTTATTTGTGTCACTGCAGCATATGAGACCTACTCTGTTGCCAGGCTTTCGTGGTCTTGGTTATATGTGGTTAAGGACTATCTAGGTATGCAATAACCGAGTAAAAACCTGGTTGATTATATAACCGGTTAAAGGTGATCTAGGCATCTTAAAAATGCCTTGATAAACATGTGGTGCGATTAAAGTTTACCATAACACATTAATGCCCAATCAAATTCTGTGTTCTTGGTCTAACTTGTTACCTTGTGGAAGAGGAAGTTTCTTGTATGTATTTTCAAACCTCTTTTTTCCTTTTCGTTATTCCTTCATTTTTCCTACACTGCTGGGCAAAAGTGTTTTTGAACTGTTTCAAATGTTAGGAAAAGAGAATGTGGATGAAATAGCTTATGGGGTGGAGGGAAGGATGACCTTGTAAATCTGATGAGCTTAGAACAGGATAGGTTAAGGTAGCTTGAAAATAGATGTGGGAATAAAATGTTGGTTGGGATGCAGGAGTATACTTTCTATTTTATCCTACTTTTGGTATTTGCATGTTGGAGATTGTGTATGAGTGCAAACCAACATGAAGTAGTTGAGAGACAGCCTTCTATGGACAAGAAATGGAAGCTTTTCTTTGCTTGCTTTCCTGTAGACATGCGCTTCCATTTTTTCAGTAGAAAATAGTTGCTGACACTTGAGATTTTCTGCAGATGAATATCTGGAGCTACACGTGTCAAAAGCTATTGCATTCTATTGATACTGGGCATTCTGCAAACATATTCTGTACAAAATTTATACCTGAAACATCTGATGAGCTTGTGGTGTCTGGAGCTGGCGATGCAGAGGTACAGTTCAAATTTCAATATAAGTGGATGATATTTACTTAACTTCCCGGAACTTGTCTAACTCCTTTTTCCTGCAGGTTCGCTTATTCAATTTATCGCAGACAAGTGCGAGGAGTGTTGATGATAATGCAGTTGCTCCATCTGCGCTGTACCAGTGTCACTCTAGAAGAGTGAAAAAGTTAGCTGTAAGATTTCAGTTTGTGAATACATTGAATATCAATATAGTTTTACTTTCCGCATTCGTTGACTTTCATCTGTTTTGTTATGAAGGTTGAAGTTGGAAACCCTCATGTTGTCTGGAGTGCTAGTGAAGATGGGACACTGAGACAGCATGACTTTCGCGAGTGTTCTACTTGTCCACCAGCTGGATCTTCCCAGGAATGTCGCAATGTTCTAGTGAGTTTAAAAAAGTTGAAGAAAATTTCAATTATCTTTAATTTGAATTTGGTCTTATGGTGTAAAAGCTTTGATTACGTTCTTAGAAAGGCGTGTCTCCTAGTGGTCAATTGCTCTGTATCGTGTAATCTATACAGCTTTTTGTCAGGTGATGCTTTTCAGATCAGTGTGATCATTGTTATTCTCTTACAATATCATTATCTGCATTTGGTAATGACCATGGGACTATTGTGAACTTGTTACCTCTTGTTGAAGACATCAGTACAACAACGAAAAGCATTGATGATTTGCTAGTTGATTTCCTTTGGAGTCTACTATAAACATTTCAGTATATAATGAAGGCAATCGATATGCTTGATGGCAAGGTTGAAGATAGTGGCTGACTAGGATTACATGTAGAGGAGTTAACATTATAATTCCAGATTCTCTGATAATTTGTTTACAGAATTGACTAGCAGTATGGCTTACGATGTTTGGTCCTATAAAGAATGATCCAGTTAATTATCAAAAACTTGATCTATCAATTGAATAAACCATGAGGCTGTTTATCTTTTCCTTTGTATCACGTGAAAGTAATTTATTAGCAGAAGTTAAGCTGCAAATCTAAATAGAAGATTCAAAAGGCTTGTTAAGGCAGTGGCTGACATCTAGTTCCCATATTAGCTGCACCAAACAAAATGAGGGGGCTGATATGTATCATCGAGTTTGATAGAGCCTATACTCTTTTTGTATTTCTTTTCAGTTGTTACCCTGTATTTTGAGTAACGTCCATTATCTAGTTCTAATGGTTGTGTGTCACTTACAGCTCGACTTACGTTGTGGAATGAAAAGGTCATTAGCTGATCCTCCTAAACAGACCTTGGCCCTAAAATCTTGCGATATCAGTACTAGTCGGCCTCACTTGCTCCTAGTCGGTGGCAGGTGCTATTTCCAACAGGGAAGATTTGAGTTACTTTTTTTTCCATCATTAACGTGGAAATATTGAAATCTTAACCTTTGATATGTAGTGATTCCTTTGCTCGGCTGTATGATAGAAGGATGTTGCCTCCTCTAACCTCTTGTCGGAGGAGAATGTCTCCACCTCCTTGTGTTGGCTATTTTTGCCCAATGCATCTTTCTGAACGTGTGAGTTTGAAATTGTAGACTGTTATGTGAATTACTTCTAAATACGCATGCTGAAGTTGACTAATATAACTGATCAAAATGAAATAAATGTCCTTTGAATATGTTACTATTTGTTTACTAAAAGGTTTCTTATGGCACTTGTAAACATGCCACAAGATTATGGTAACTTTTAGTTTTCCATTGTTCTTAATTTTCTTATGATTTTCCCTCTCCCTCTCTCTCTCTATATATAATACATAATACACACACACACACACACACAAATAGAAGAAATAACAACTAGTAGCTAAAACTCACATAAACTAGGAAATATGGGCTGTTGAGCGTTGTTAGGCTGCTGGAATATCACGTTTTAGGTCTAGATTTCAACTTAGGTTGTTGGAATTTTGAGTTTGGATTAGTTTGAATTTTAGGATTTGATTGATGGAAATTTAGGCTAGAGTTTTAGGCCTTGATATAGCTGGAATTTTAGTGTGGTAAACAAGTAATGGAGTGTAGGAAATCACTCTTATAAGAAAACATCACACTTTCTAATTGAAAACTTAAGGTTATACGCAAAATTCAGAATATCTTATTCTTGAAGGGTTAAGTACACATATTTATAGAAGTTTTAGAATCCTTATTCTAGTAGGAAAAAGTTCCTAACTAAAATTTTAAAAATAAATTTGAATCCTATTCTAATAAGCATTCTTTATTCTTAAATAAGCTTAAGTCCTAAACAAATTAGTACAATATATCTGACATTATTACACCCTATCTAATAAAGAAAACTTAGAATAAAGTAATTTTATTTCATCCCTTGTTGCCCTTTCTATTCCTTTAATTCCCGTTTTTCATTCCACCAAAATAAAGCCTGTGGTTGACTAATACTCCTTTTACTTTGTTTATTAACTCTAAAATCTTTTGCATCAATGTGTGCGTGTGTGTGTGTGTGTCTACGTGTACATGCCTGGATGATTTAAACAGAACTTGTCATAGAAGATCAAACTTTCTCCTTTCTCTTATCAGGGACGTTCAAGCTTGCACCTAACTCATGTTACTTTCAGTCCAACTGGAGAGGAGGTTCTCCTTAGTTATAGTGGGGAGCATGTATACCTAATGAATGTTGATCATGGTATGTTTCTTCGTCTTGTGAGATTGGATTTTCTGCCCAGACGGTAATGGTACTTGATAATCTAATCCTTAGTTTAATTTTCTAGTTGCCTATGGTCTTCCTGGAATCGGAAGCTTAACCTGTGACCTTTAGCATTCACAAGTGTAATGGATCGCTGTTGGGAATTTTTCTCTTGTTGTAACTTTTCAACGTTAATTTTGTTTTCTTGTAACTTTTTAAAGTTCTGTCAAATTCCCTTTGTTCTTTCGTCCTCACTTAATTTATTAATTCTTTGTTAGACTGGTTGTTATTGGGTCAGTTGTTATCGAATTTAGTTGAATGATGTATGAAGTACTTCTTTGCAGGTAGTGGAAATGCCATGCAGTACAATATAGGAGACCTTACAAAGCTGACCACCTTCACTCCGTTGTTTAATGGGCTAGAATTGCCGTGGCTACCACCTGATCTACCCAGGACTATTAGGAGTTCTAAAAGCAATTCTGTGGTGTGTTTCATATTTTGGTGTGCTTTATTCATTATTCTGTTTCTGTTTATCAATATTATCCCTGCTGACATGGTTGTTACAGCTTGAGAAATGCAGGAAGCTGATTCAATATGCTGAAAAATGCTTAGAGGAAGGGGCAAATTATTTTTCTGGAATTGAGGCTTGCGACGAAGTTCTGGACGGTGATGGTCGTGGTCATGGTCATGATATTGATCCCATGCTTAGGCATGAAGGCCTCTGCATTCGTGCATCATTGTTACTGAAGGTTTCTGACAAGCTTTATTGAATAACAGTTTTTCATTTCCTTTATATTTTACTAATTGTGTTGTTTGTGCTGTAATTTTCAGCGGAAGTGGAAGAATGATGTGCACATGGCCATAAGGGATTGCTATAGTGCTCGTAGAATCAACAGTTCTTCCTTTAGAGCTCTCTACTATATGTCCGAAGCTTTGTCACAGGTATGCTTATAATAGTAATCTGTCGATTCATCTTTTGCAACACCCACTACTAACTGTGTAGTTTCTTCTTCGTTAATCGTTCATGTTGCTGCAGACATAGCATTTATTTAAGTGTTGCAATTTTCTTTGAGTATGGTCTTTCCAGTTCCACTTATTTAGATCATTTTCCTCATAGGGATGGAAATTGGGTTAATAAGATAACCAAGTTCAAAATTGTTAAATTTGCGCTTTTTTTTTTAAATTTACTTGTTGGCTCTTAACCATGTGTGCATATGCTTTAATTTTGTATGTATATGTGCAATTTACTTGTTATCAAACTTGCAAAATGATAACAACTTTTGGTGGTTTACATGCATCTTTGACTACTTTTAGTGTTATACAATCACTTCTTGTTACACACATTGTAGGAACAATTTTTTTGTAAACATTATGCGGCAGACGGTTTAGAGAGATTAATTATTATATACCGAGCCTAAGATGACTGACTGAACCTTGCGAAGGGGTTTTTTGTTCTAAAAGAGGGATGTATAAGTGGCTGGTTGTGCTTGCCGCATATATCGTGATGTTGAACTGCTAATGGTACTTAGGTTTCCCTTGGCTGTTATAGCTCAGTTGCTGATTAATTAACTTATTGCAGTTGGGAAAATACAAGGAGGCTTTAGAGTTTGCCCTTGCTGCCCAACGCTCTGCACCCTCCAACACTGAGATGTCTGAATGGGTGGAGAACATCAAAAAGAATCTTGCTTCAGGTTTTTGTTCTGGTTGTCCTACTCTCGCTGGAAATTTTCTTTGAAAAATGAAACATGAGAAAGGATGTCAAGTCTTCAGTTATTCAACCATCATTTTAGTATCAGTAGCTATGAAAGTACTTATCTATAAATACTATTATTTCCTTTTGAGATTAGAACTTCATCTAATTGCATATTTGTTTGACTAGCTGAAGCTGAAAAGATTAATAAGACAAACGATGGAGTTCCAAGGCCTGAACCTAGAAGTGGTAGAGCACTGTCATTGAGTGACATACTTTATCGATCAGAGGCTAATAGTGATGCTTCACAAGAGGCTCCTAGGTCTGAAAGGGAAGATTCTGACTACGACGAGGAACTGGAATTGGACTTTGAAACATCCGTTCCAGGTGATGAAGCTCGTGATATTCATTCCAACATTCTTCACGGAAGTCTAAATCTCAGAATTCATAGAAGAGGTGATTCAACTAGAGAAACAAGCTGCACAAAGGGCTCATGTGGGTCTCCTTCATCCTCACAAAGTGATCGAACACCTTATCAGGTTCACACACTGATCTTCATTAAATTTTTTGTTTCCAGTTATCCATTATACATAAAGAGAAAACAATTTCTTGTTTTTTCAGTACCGAACTTGGAACTCATGGGAATGCTGTTCTTTAGGTTTGTTATGAAGGTGTTTAGTGTCAAGAAATGGAAATAATTGCTTGTGTTTCTAAGATGGACATATTGGATAATAGCCAATCCCCCTATGGTTATGCCAAGAAAACATTGTCATTATTGCCTTTTGTCTACAACAATTTGAATGGATTGTTAAATGGGTGAAACATGATGGAGGGAAAAATACTAATATCTTTTGGTTTTTAGGAAGTAGCTTAATGCTTTACTCCATACTTGATTTGACAAATTCTCTCTCTGTGCCTCAGTTATGCATGCACACACAGGATTGTTATATTAAAATACATGAAAGTCTATATAGTATCAGATGTATACCTATCCAAGAATCGTTTGATGAACTTTGGACTTGCTGTCTCAATATTACTTCCTATAACTTTTGGAGTTCTCTATTGTTGCAGCTGACTCATTCATAAACTTTAAATATCTTTCAATCTAAGATTATTTCCTCATACTTATTTTATGTTGCAGCCAGAGGTAGCCTTTGATATGAAGCAGAGATACGTGGGCCATTGTAATGTTGGAACTGATATAAAACAAGCCAGCTTTTTGGGCCAAAGAGGTTACTTTTGTGATGAATTTTCTTTATTACATGCTTTTGTTTCTGCCTTCAGGTTTATCCGTTGTGTCTTGTTTGTCAGTTATTACTAGGGGTCCTGTATAACAATTAACAAGGTGCCTCGTTAGATTTGACTTGGATTTTGTTGTTGGGAAATTACTGTGATCTCGTTGATAACATATTTTAAAGTAGTTAATTTGGTTTATGGTTTTAATCAAACAATGTATAGGAGAATATGTGGCAAGTGGAAGTGATGATGGTAGATGGTTTATATGGGAGAAGCAAACTGGTAGACTAATAAAAATGTTACTTGGAGATGAAGCTGGTAATATGCCTTCCCTCTGGCAATACCATTCCTTTCCCAAAAATTTATTGTCTGTTGTTGATTAACCTGTTTCACCTCCACTTCCCTCGATAGTTGTGAACTGTGTGCAGAGCCATCCATTTGACTGTGTTGTGGCAACCAGTGGGATTGATTACACAATAAAGGTGAGGACAGATGTATTTGGGTTCACCTACTGAGGTATAGTTTTCTGATTTTGACATGTTACTGTAGATTTGGACTCCAAAGGCTCCTGTTCCATCAATAGTGGCTGGGGGAGCAGCTGGACCTGAGACTTCTAATGTGTTGGAAGCTATGGAAAGCAATCAGCGTAGACTGTGTCATAATCGTGAAGCTATCCTGTAAGATTGGCATAGTCAAAGACTTTAGACTTTAGCATTTGAATTATAACATAATTCTGACTCATTCAACGTCAACCGCCTTCAGTAGGCGGGTTTTTCACTTTTACAAGTTAATTGACATTTATGAGCACTTCTAAACACAAACCTAATGGGCTTTGGCCTCAAGAAATGCAAAAATTATCACATAATAGTTATGTTCATAGATCATCTTATCTGTGAGAAAATTAGTGAAGGCCAATTCAAAACTAGCTCAGCTCATCTGTGACAACGGGATTGCATATCTTGAAGTCACAAAGCTAATGGGCTTTGACCTCAAGAAATGCAAAAATTATCACATAATAGTTATGTTCCATAGATCAGCTTATCTGTGAGAAAACTAGTGAAGGCCAATTCAAAACTAGCTCAGCTCGTCTGTGGCAACGGGATTGCACATCTTGAATTCCCCTGCTCCCTTTCTCCCCAATTTCATGATACGCATTTCTGTTCTTAACATCAAGTGTTGAATAATCCTTTTTATTTGAGATACAATATTTATATCAAGTTTAGTTGTGCTTATGATGGTTATACAATGCTAGTTTCAGCCCCTTTGAATTATTGGAGCGTTTTCGGATGCACGACTTTTCAGAAGGATCTTTACACCCTTTTGAGTGTGCTCAGAGCTAAGCAGAGTTCAAAAATAAAAATGAGCTAATCAAATTTATATGGCGAGAAGTTTGTGAGTAACAAATTCCTCTCCTTCACGTTTTATATATCTTACTGAAAGTAGCATTCTTAGTATCTTTGAAACTGAATTCATTGTACGTTGTTAATTGGTTTGGCCTTCTGTGTTCTTGTTTCTCCAAGTTCCTTTTCTCCCGATTGGAGGAGCTCCCTTAGCTATAAGCCTGTGAATTCTATAGATTTTTGGACAGCCATTATCTCTTGAAAATTGCAATTTTTGAAACTGCTGACATGTAAAACTTCATCATCCACAGGAAATGCTTCATCTTATTACCTTGAATGACATTTGTGCTCTAATTCATCTGATGTGAAAAAGTGAACTTTATTCAATTTGTTCATGATTCAGCTCCAGGAAAGTATTTGCACAAACAGTAGACGTACTTTGCACAAAATTCAGTAGATTTAGGAAGATTAAGTTTGATATATGTGAATCTGTGTATAATATTAAAGATGTGACAGCTGAGGAATCAGAATACAGAACTGCTTCTTGAAGTGGATAAACTCAGAATGAGCAACCTGCCAAGGCTGCTCGACTTTCCTTCTACTATGTTATCACTTACAATAATATCATATCTGGCACACAAAGTAGACCAAGAATGAATGCGAGTTCTTAGGTATAAAAAGGTGTTGGCTGTTTTACGAGTCCAAGCTTTTAGTGCCTTGATACCTCTGTTATGTCTTGTTGATGCTCTACGAGGATGTGACGAATTCTCTGGTGACATGTTGAGGTTCATTTGAATGTAGTAGATCTTTGACTTGGATTGAGTTGAGGTCTGACATACATGCTTTAGATATTTTGTTTGAAGAAACAAAGTATGTTAATGATAGATCGTATGAACTAGATTTCTTATGTTATCAATACAAATGCAACCTAGTGGGCTGTAAATGAAGCAAATGTTTTGTTACAGGAGGGGATGAAAAACGGAGGCAACTGACAGGGGTGGCGGTAGCAACTAGTTGACCTTGTAAGGGCTAGGGCACCCAACATAGGGTCAAATCTAAATAAGGAGTAATATCTGTTGTTACTTTTTCATGAAAGTGAAATATTTCTCTCTCTCTCTCTCTCTCTCATTTTTCGTTGTAAATTTTGTAGAATATATCAATGTCTGGTGAAATATTTGTGTATCCTTTATATTGTACATAATTTTGAGCCAGAAAGAGTTATGATTGAATGTGTAATGCTTTTCTGCTTTTTAACCTTTTGTTTTTCTTTATCGCTTCTTAATGATCGTCGCATCAAGAAACAACAAGATCCCCACCATATCAACATTGTTGAAGAAATTGCTATTGAACATATGAACTGATTTTATCACCTGCTCAAGTTAGAAGGGTTGTTGGTGCATGCATGAAGTTAATTGCTTCCCAACTAAACTGAGGAACGACATCCGTAGCTTTTCTTTGTACGTGCATATGGACGTGTGGAGATTGGACATCCTTTGAGATTAAGCTACCGTGCGAAACATGTGAAGAAGCAGATGCATGACACCAGTGTAATCGTGTGAGAACTCGTCTGCATTTGTTTATTGTTCTATAGTTCAAGTGTTACACATATATTGTTGATTTTCTTGGGATCCCTCTTCTGACCTGTTTACTTTTTCTTCCGATTATATTTTATGTTAATCTGACTCGCATAATGTTGGTCAAACAAGATGCAATCATAGTATATAATAGTTAGTATTCTTAAATTGTATTGTCTTAATCATACCACGGCAGGTTCAGTTGGACCACCCAGGACTAAGAATCACCGTTTTTATTTGACTAAATTCGGGAGCTTTTATTTGGATATTTGTTCATTCAAATATTTTGTTGTTCGAGTCAAACCGAGCAAATGCGAAATTAAATTGTGGAAGTGTTTAAGAAGTGACTTAATAGTGTTTGATTGATCCCTTATAATCGGGTGGAGTGTGGGTCTAAGGCCCCTTTGCCAGTCTACTTGCGGATTACACATTCTTGTGTGCAAGAATAGGCAATGCATCCGTAAGTGTAAGCTTTTTCTTATCAGAGATGTTAATGAGAACTTACCATATGCTACAATGAACCATCCAATCCACTCGAGAACCAAACGTTTAAAAGATATCTAGTTGGTTTTAAAATTTTAGAACATTGATGTGTGTATATATATATATATATATATATAGTTTGTATCAATCAATGAGTAGTATTGTTAATTTTCCTTTAATTTTTTATATTTTAATTTTACAACTTACTTTTTCCCAAATCTTTATTGCCTCTTACTTTGAATTTGATTATTTATTAACCTTTGTATTGGTATAACTTTATATTCTATTTCTATTTCTGTCGAACTACATCTTTTGATATTATTGGTTTGATTTAGATTTTTATGTAGCTTAAGTTAATTTAAGGCAAAATGTGGTTTGAAAAATAGTAGATTTATAAACCATCCCTAAAATTGGGTACGGCAAGTTTACATGTGGTTTAGTTGGTGGAATGTCTACTAAACATAAGAATTAGCAGGTAAAGAAAAGGATTTTGGAAGATTTCATTCAAAACTCTTTTCATGAGATACAAAGGTCAATTCCAAAGTTAAACCTTATTCTTTATTAAACTTGCATTTCCTTTCCACGAGTATAGTCTTCATGTTTCTTATGATCAACACGAACAAGGTCACACAAAGGTTGGACATATTTCTTTTTTTTTTTTAATACAAAGGAAAGAAAAACCAAACAGACAAACAAACACCCTAATTAGCGCAGTGTTCTGCGGTACAAAGCTCCTTGCTTATCTCGGTGTATGTGCTTCATGACGACCGTCGGAGGCTCCTGAAGAATATGCAGGCCTGGGCTGGATAAAACTGCGAGAGAGGCCAGATTATCAGCACACTGGTTTCCTTCGCGACATACATGCTGAAATTTCACCTCCCATGCTCGGTGGATTAAACCACGGGTATCTGCCACTAAAAAATTATCCTCAGACGAAACTATAATGGAAGAGGAAAGAATATTAATTACCTCTAGGAAATCTACTTCGACGAAAACTCGTCTATAACCAAGCATCCATGCCAGGGTAAGTCTCGAGTGGACTCCCCAGAGTTCAACAGCTAAAGGCGAGCCCCTTTTAATGTGTTGGATAAACCCACCGTATCACTGTCCATGGTAGTCCCTAAGCAATCCACCATCAGTAGCAATGTTAGTCCCTTGTTTAACTGCTCCATCTGTATTTAACTTGACCCAGTCCTCCGTCGGTTTGATCCAACCAACTAAATTACCCACAAGTAATCCCTAAGCCCTAAACACACAGCTTTTCGCAGCCTTTGCCCTGACTATTCAATCTACGTACTCCATAACGGCTCTAGTACTTCTTCCGACCAAGCAAAGTCAACTTCAAAAAGGCTTCTATTTTTCCATTGCCATAAAAACTAGCATACTGCTCCATAAATTGTAACCCATTCAACTTGTTTCACTTGTGAGTGCTTCATAAGGTTGGATTTCACCCACAGTCCCTCGTCTTGTTGAAAAAAATCCGTATCAACCACCTTTGAAGGAAATTTACACCAGAAGGCTTTCACTCGCAGACAATCCCGTATGACATGCAATGTTGACTCTTCTTGCCCACAGAAGTGACAACTGCTATCCATTGTGAGATGGCAAGCCACTCGTTGATTGGTCAGTAGTTTTTTCTTAGCCAATAACTAAAAGAATGCCCTAATCTGTTGGGGCCCTGCCTATTTTTAGATTAATTCCCAAAGACTGCTATTCGCATCTGTGGTACTGCCTTCGATTAAATCATAGGCTGGCGCCATTGTGAACCTCCCATGATTAGTTTATCCCCACGACATAGTATCTTTCGCTGTGTCTTCTATATTAGTATAGAGCGCCGCAATATTCATATAGACTGTGGAAGGGAGATATTATTGAAACAAATTCCACTGCCAGGTGCCAACTTCATTCGTGAAATCTGCAACTGTAGCGTAAAGAGCGCTCACTGGAAGTGAAGAGGTCGTCACAAAAATCAGTGGTCCTCAATCATTCACCCAATTATCCAGCCAGAAGAAAATGCACCTCCCATTATCCAAATTCCATTTTATGCCTTGGCGTACAAACTGCCAAGTTGCAAAGATGCCCCTCCAAATAACTGAAGCCCCTTTCCGATCTAATGTGTGAGGGATGGGAGAAGGATCTAGTCGATATTTAGCCCTTAATATCCTGACCCGTAAAGCTGTGGGTTGAGTAAGCAAAGCCTAGCCTAACTTAGTCAACAAAGCGTCATTGGAAAAACGAATGCGTTTAATTCCTAGGCCCCCTGTTTTTTTGGGCTGACACACTGTGTCCCATTTAACTAGATGCATTTTCCTATGCTCACCCGTTGAACCCCATATAAAATCTCTCATGATTCGCTACAAATCATCGTAAAGTTGCCGAGGAAGTCTCACTGTTTGCATCATGAAAATAGGGAGAGACGAAATAACTAATTGGGTTAAAGTAACTCTCCATGTTAGGGACAACACCTTTGCATGCCATCCTGTAAGTTTCTTTTGTGCTTTTATCAAGGATGTGTTGATAGGTACGTCTCATTATATGCTCATGAATTAATGGAACTCCTAAATACTTCCCAAGATTGTTCGCACTAGTAATGTTCAGGGTTTGACTGAGACGGCACGCGGTTGCTGGAGATACGTTCTTGGAGAAAAAAATCTGAGTTTTATCAGTATTCACTTTTTGTCCTGAGGCCTTATAAAACACCTTCAACGTTCTTGCTATTACATGCGTCTGTGAATCTGTAGCTTCAGCAAAAAGAACAAGGTCTTCTGCAAAGAAAAGGTGGGATATGGAAGGCCATGTAGGACTAAACTTTATCGATTTTCAGAGTCCGTGTCCCACCTCCTTCAAAATAAGGTGACTTAGTCGTTTCATGCACAAAACAAAAAGGTAAGGCGAGAGCGGATCTCCTTGCCGAATACCTCGTGAAGGACAAAAGGGATTAGTAAAGGTGCCTTGCCAAGTGACTTGCATAGACACCGTCGTCACACTCTTCATAATGACACTGATTAAATTATCCGATAATCCAATGTCCGTTAAAGTGTTTTATATAAAATCCTAGCGAATCCGGTCATATGCTTTTTCCAAATCTACCTTGATAGTGAAATACCGGTCTTCCCTTTTTTCTTGCGCATCGAGTGGATGACCTCCTGAGCGATGATAATATTATCAGTTATTTGCCTGCCAGGAATAAAAATGCATTGATTCGCCTCCACTAGATGATCCAGGTGATTTTTCAAACGATTCACAATAACTTTAGAAATGATCTTATAGAGCACAGTGCAGAGGCTGAACGATCAAAATTGAGAGATACTATTCAGGGAGGGGATTTTGGGGTTCAATACCAGAATGGTTTGATTTAAATTCTTTTCCCAATGTTCCAGTCAGAAAACTTCCTGAATGTACTCCATCACTTGGGGCCCAACCGTCCCCTATTGCTTTTGAAAAAATAGGGCATTGAAACCATCGACTCCAGGGGCTTTATTAAGATTCATGTCAAAAATCGCATTCTTGATTTCGGTTTCATGGATTGACAGATTTAGGTCATGAATCTTGTCTTTTGAAAGTGAAGGAAAAGCTCCAGAGATCGAAAAGCAATGGAGAGGCCCTTCTTCGTTAGTATAAAGTTGGACAAAAAAAGTCCTGGCTAAAAGGCCTAATTGTACTGGATTAGATAACAGTAACCCATTTGAATCAATTAGTCGCTCTATCTTCATTTTCTTTCTTCTAGCAAGAGTGAGAGTGTGGTAGTATTTAGTATTCCTATTGCCCTTCAAAATCCATTCACATCGGGCTCCCTGATTCCAAAAAATTTCCTCCTCACACAGGACTTACATCAGTTCCCCACTGAGCTTTTCCTCCAATGCTAAAAGTGAATCCAAGTTGCCGATCGCCATGGCCTTCTGAATGCTCTCCAACCTTGCTAGCAGTTATTTTTTTTCAATGGAATATATTACCGAAATCTAACTTATTCCATCTCATGAGTTGGGTGGAGAAAGTGGTTAAGGATTTACTCATCGTCTCCTCGGCTGGTAACCAATGCTCTGCTACCACATCATCAAACCCTGGACGTGTTAGCCGAGCATTTTGGAATCTAAACACTAGGGATCCTATTTTGTTGGTGGCGTTCTTTGAAAGTGAATCAACATGGGTCGATGATCTGACCCCAGAAAAGGTAAATGATGATTCATCATTTGAGGAAAAGCCTGTAGCGAAGATGTAGAACCAAAACTTTCTCCAGCCTAGCTTGAACCATTCCTCGATGCCACATAAATTTTGAGCCAACAAATCCCAGGTCATCATGAAGTCCACTCCCATGCACCCGATTTTGAAACTGTTTGTTCACCACCCTCGCTGACCTCGCACCACCGCGTTTATCCTAGAGTTCCATTTTAGCATTAAAATCTCCTCCAACGAGTCAGGGTCTATGTGTAGAGTGTCCTACCCATCTTAAAATTGGCCTGAGAAAGGTTTGAGAAGCAATTTGCGGGCTTGCATAAACTGTTGTAAAATCAAAAGAACAAGAAGCATACTTGATTGTGGTGTGAATAAATTGGTGATGGGCTATTACTACTGAGATATCAAATTCATCCTTCCATAATAGCCATATCCCTTTAGAGAAACCTTCAGCTTCTACTTTAATCGAATAATCAAACCCCAACGTAAGGACTACTTCGTTCACCTGAGATCCACTATTTTGGGTTTCCAGCAAAACGAGGATACCAAGTTTATAAGTACAAATGTAATTACATAGGGTGACATGGAATCTAGTCCTCCCTGCCCTTTGACAATTCCAAATGATGATCGACGTAATAATAAAAATTAAGGGGAACAGTCTACTCTAGTACTGAGTATGAGCTGTACCTCCTGCGTGAGCTGTCTTGTTGCCATCGCCCTGTGGCAGTGTTTCAAGCTCCTCGTCAGGTTGCATTTGAGTCATGTCGTCCATTTCACCCGACCCTGTTGCTAGGTCTAGAGGTTTGGTAGGAGGAATTACGATACTCTCCCTGAATTTACTAATCTCCTCCTGATCCTCAACTCCTTCCATCGGCTAGAGTCGCTCTGCAACCATCTGAGCTCTGTCCTCAATAACCTGACTATCACAGATCATTTCCATATGGGAAGTGATTTCAATCGCTATATGTTTATTTTATAGTATGAGTTGAATTTGAATTAGAGGGAAAATAGCCGATCCCTGTTTCTGATGATCGCTGGCCCGGGAACTTTCTCCCCGGGTTTGCTAAATTGGGGCTACCATTTGTCCTTTTGAACCCTTCCTTGAATTACGTTTGGGCCCAGTAGACATAAACACTGGCCCTTTTTGAGTTTGTTTGTCTTTGCCAATGACCTTTGCCACATTGAAACTTTGTCCGAATTCAAAAGGATTACTATTTTGTGGGGCCTCCGTAGTGCCTCAGCCTCATTTTCCATGCATTCCTGTCATGTCAAGATTGAGAACCTCGAGCCCCCTCTTTGAGTCACCTCCCTGTTACGCCCCAACTGATCTTGACGTTGCATGGAGTTGCGTGGAGGCTTCTGTTGTACCTGCGTCCAAGGGTCATAGTCGTTGGTGTTTCCTCCCGTTGGCTTCCCGCTTGCTGCATCTGTCATTGTCGTAGTCCCTAACGGTCCTTCACCTACACTCGGGTTAGGACGTTTCGGTGTAGCTTGTTGACGCTGAGGACAACCTGACGCGTCATGATCGACTATGCCGCACGTATAGCAGAGTTGGGGCAGACCTTCGTAGGCCACCATGATTGTCTCGTCATCAAGCTCCACGCTGGTACACAACGGAGAGCTCAAGTCAATATCGACCGCAAGTCTTGCGAACTTTCCCCGATGAGCCTACAGAGTGGCTTCGTCTATTTTAACTGTATTCCCCACCAGATTACCCAAGGCTATTAGGATCCTTGGATGGTATTGCGCGATGGAGAGATCCGGGAACCTAATCCACACCACGGCTCGGTTGACATGGCCTTGCAAAGGGCAGAACGTTGGCACCCACCTTTGAACCGAGAGCACTTGCCTGAAGATCACCCATGGTC
Organism: Erythroxylum acuminatum; assembly: GCA_026284645.1. Taxonomy (NCBI): domain Eukaryota; kingdom Viridiplantae; phylum Streptophyta; class Magnoliopsida; order Malpighiales; family Erythroxylaceae; genus Erythroxylum; species Erythroxylum acuminatum. Next base: position 151 of record JANKOD010019317.1, on the reverse strand, counting down.
CTTGAGTCAGGGCATTTAGATAGTCATCGTCTTCCATGAACCTCACGAGGAAATAGTTGTTTTCCAGATCAACAATCTTTATAGGTCCTCGCGGGTTCCATATGGTCTTCAATAGGGAGCTGAGGATTCGAAATCCAATCCGGCGACCAAG
>JANKOD010019264.1:0-23684 GCA_026284645.1 Erythroxylum acuminatum | reverse complement strand
GACCGGGTCGACGACACCCTCGTCCACGGCCCGCCCGCCCGCGAACGCAGCAAGCGGTACCAGACTGCCGACGGGCGGTCGCGCGCCGGGAGGAAACGGCTCGGGGCAGGACGGGTCGGCCGACGGTTCCTCGCAGGCGCTGTCGACCCGCGCCGGTTTGGGCCTTCGCAAGTACATCGCCGATCATCCACTGAGCGGCGGCGCATTTCGCTCGCTGACGTCGTGCCCGCTCGGGAAGGTGCGGCCTCGCGCTCGGGCGATCGACGCGGCGGCCGACGGAACATCGGCTGGCTATCGGCTCGCGCAAGCCGTTATTCAGCGCTACCGCATCTCGCGGCCGAACAACGGATCGGTCGGCGACAGCGGAGAGGCCATCAGTTGCCTCGGCGTCGCGCGCGGCGGTCGCCAGATTCTCGGTCTGAGCGCGGCCACGATCACCAATCCCGTGCCGCGGGGCGCCATCACCGGTTTGAACGGCCCGCAGAAGTATCGCGACGGCGAGACGTATGCCAAGACCACGGATACCGATCTGTGCACCGTCTACTGGGTTCCGCCGCGGCGCGACTATGACCTGGTCGTCGTCTTCCGCACCGAGAAGAACCCCACCGTGAGCCAGTGCCGCCGAGGCTTTGTCACCGCGGCACCCACGATGCTCTCGAACTTGGCCGCGCTGGCCGACTGAACGACCTGGCGCACAATGGGAGCATGACCGCCGCACCTACCGCAGGACCGCTGGAACAAGGCGTCGTCTCGCCTCGTCGAGACGTTCCCAAATCGATCGAGCGGCCCCACTACGTCGGTACCTGGCCCAGGACACGGGCCGACCATGACGACCAGATGGTCAAGGACGCCGACACCATCGCCCGGATGCGCGTGGCCGGTCACATCGCCGCCAATGCACTGGTCGAGGTGGGCCGCCACGTCGCGCCCGGAGTCACCACCGACGAGCTCGACCGGGTCGGCCACGAATACCTGATCTCGCATGGGGCCTACCCGTCGACGCTCGGCTACAAGGACTATCCGAAGTCGCTCTGCACGAGTGTCAACGAGGTCATCTGCCACGGCATCCCCGACGACCGCGCCCTGCTGGACGGTGACGTCGTGAAAGTCGACATCACCGCGTTCGTCGGCGGCGTGCACGGCGACACCTGCGCCACGTTCTACGCCGGCGACGTCCGCCCGGAGGTGCGCGACCTCGGTGAACGCACCCGCGAGGCCATGCTGCGCGGCATCAAGGCCGTGCGCCCCGGCCGTCCGGTCAGCGTGATCGGCCGTGTGATCGAGTCCTACGCCAAGCGGTTCGGCTACGGCGTGGTGCGTGACTACACCGGGCACGGTGTCGGTCCGAGCTTCCACACGAAGCCGACGATCCTGCACTACGACGAGCCGAGCGCCGATACGATCATGGAGGCCGGCATGACCTTCACCGTCGAACCGATGCTGACGCTCGGCGGCGTCGACTGGTACATGTGGGACGACGACTGGACGGTCTTGACGAAGGACGGCTCGTGGGCCGCGCAGTGGGAGCACACCGTCGTCGTCACCGACGACGGTGCGGAGATCCTGACCACGCCCACGTCTTGACCGGATCGCGCACTTGGCTACGCCGATAGGCTGCTGCTCGTGGTCGCCGCGGAACACGCACCGTCAGCCGAGAAGTCGCCCTCGGTGCTGGTAGCCGTCTGCACGTTCCGCCGGAACGATGAACTCTCCCAACTTCTGGATTCGCTGGTGCCTGCTCTGTCCGGGCATCGCGCGGACGTAGTCATTGTCGACAACGACGCGGATGGCGGCGCGGAGCATGTCGTGATGGCCCACCCGGTCGGCGCCCGCTACTACGTGTGCGCCGAACCGGGAATCGCGCAGGCCCGAAACGCATCCATCGAGTTCCGGCACGGATACGAGTACATCGCCTTCATCGACGACGACGAGACCGTGGCGCAAAATTGGCTCACCGAACTGCTTCGTACGGCGTCCGATTACGACGCCGACGTCACTACCGGCCCGGTGGTGACCAGCTACCCGGACCATACAGCGGCCTGGGTGGTTCGCGGCCAATTTCTGCAGCGAGTCAGGCACGCGTCGGGCACCCCCTTGGCGAGGTTCGCGACGAACAATGCTTTGGTGCGGGTGAGCGCGCTCGATGCTCTGGAGAATCCTCGCTTCGATACGGCCTTCTCGCGCTCCGGCGGTAGTGACACCGAATTGGCTTGGCGCTTGCATCGTAATGGCGCAAAGATCGTGTGGGCGGACACCGCCGAGGTCTTCGAGGCGTTGCCGGACGAGCGACTAACCAGACGCAAGGTGATGCGGCGGCTCACGCGTGGCGGTAACAACAGCGGGCGACTCATGCGCAGGGAGAAGTCCCGCCCTTACGTGATCGTGCGCGGGGCCGCCACGATCGGCTACGGCATCGCCCTCACCCTCCGGTCGTTGGTGCTCGGGCGAGGTTTCCGGGCCGCCGATTTCGAATACGTACCGCACGGGGCCGGAATGATCAACAGCGCTTTTGGTGTGATCACTCGCGAGTATTCGCGGGGCTGAGGTCCTGACGCACCAGGTGTAGTGCCCCTGTTTGCCGTGACTCGTTATTCACAGGGCAGTCCGTGACGTGTGTTCACAACCCTTCGATGTGGCGCAGCCGGGAACTCACTGGTGCTTGACAGAGGCCGGGTACGCAGTCTGTGACCGCGAGGTCAATGTCACTTCGACGGCGCGTTGCAATCAATCAAGCGGGATGTCTAGCATCGCGCAGTCCCTCCGTGCATGTCCGTTGTGTTCGTGTTTGCTCCGTGATCTCGCACTGTCTTTACGTCAATCGAATCGGGGAACCGTCGTGTCGCACTCACTCGCGCGTCCGCAGCCGACCACCCGCCGCCGCAGGGTTCTGATCGTCGGCGTTGTTCTGCTCGTAGGCGCCGGTGTAGCCGTCGTGCCGACGGGCGACCGGGCGGCGGCGGATTTCCAGCAGATGCCCGCCACTTCGCCGGCTACGTGGTCGTATGCGGCAACGTTGAAGACCGCGAACACGGCCGCCGCCGCGACTGCGAAGACGTCGTCCAGTGCGTCGGCCGCGGCCAACGCGGCGGTGCAGGCCTACGCCACGGCGAAGAAAGCATTGTCAGACGCCCAGACGAGGGAGGCAGCGGCGACCCAGGCGCAGGCTCGTGCCAAGTCTGCTTACACAACGGCTAAGTCGAGCGACGACAAAGCCAAGACCAAGGCCGCTTACAACCGAGCAATCGGGGCCCGTTATGCGGCAGTTGACGACGTGAAGCAAAAGACTATTACGGTCAACGCTAAGAACGAGGCGGCAAAGGCAGCCAAGAAAACCGCGGACTCGGCTGCGGCCATCGCGGCCGCGAGCGCGACCCGCGTGTCCCGCATCAAGGTTCTCTACGGCACGTCGCCTGACACCGCGTTCACCAAACCTCGAAACACGTATACGTTCCCGGGCGACCGGCACCGGCCGGATCAGACGATGTGGTCCATTTACAGCAACGCCGGAACCAAATACCCCCAAGCGCGCGACTACCGGTACGTCGGCGTCTACAAGAACAATCTCGAAGTGACGAGCTGGGGCCCCTACGGCAGTGGTGTCTGCTTGTGTAAGGGCACGCACCTGCCCACGACCCCCTACGGACGTTGGGAAGTCAGAGCGAAGGTCAACCGAAACAGCGGTCACGGCGTTGCCATCTTGCTGTGGCCCAACGAACGCCGGGGGCCCGAGTCGGGCGAGATCGACCTGGGCGAGTTCAATCACGAACGCACGCAAGCTAACTTCGCCTTGCACTACGACGCGAAGAACCTTCAGGTGCAGTCTCACGTGCTCGGTGACTTCACGAAGTGGCACACCTACCGCGTCGATTGGAATTCGCGCGGGATTGCCTGGTACATCGACAACAATTTGTTCGCGATCGTGACCGACAAGGTTGCCATCCCGACGAAGCCATTCCGTCTCGTACTGCAGGCTGGCCCCTCGTCGCCCAGGGCTGCCAAGACGTCAACGACGCTCACCGTGTCCTCGGTGAAGACCTTCGCCCCGTAACGCGAGCGGCGTCTTGTGAGGAACTGAGTCGCACGGCGCCCCGCACAGCCAGGGGCTCTAGCGTGCAGGCACATGTCCGCTCGCAAGAAGGTCTACTGGACGCTGGCCGTACTCGCGGTGGTTGCCTCGGTCACGGTAGCGGCAGAGCAAGCCGCTCACGAGCGCGATTTGCCGCAGGACGCGACCTTCGGGCGTACCTACGATTTTGACGGGTCGAAGCTCGAGTCTGGCCTGAGCGTCTACGAATCCAAGGCCGAGACCGGCCTGGAGTCCGTCACGTCGAGCATGGTCGATCAGAAGGATGGGAATTTGATCTTGCGGACCCGGGGCCGAGCCGGAAGCGGAGTGTGTCTCTGCAAGGAAGGTCACAAGCCGACCAAGCCTTACGGACGTTGGGTCGTCCGCGCCAAGGCCTCCACCGGAGACCCGGACCATGGTTTTGCCATCCTGCTCTGGCCCAATGCAGAGGACTGGCCCGAGGGCGGTGAGATCGACATGCTTGAGTTGCCCGACGCCGACCGATCGCGACTACAGACCTCCGTACATTACGGCCGCCGCAACAAGCAGTTGACCCAGTTCACCGAAGGCGACTTCGGGCAGTGGCACGAGTACGGCGTCACCTGGACCCCGGAGTCCATCGACTTCGACGTGGACGGTCGCACCGTGCACGTCGTCGACGTCGATCGGGCGATACCAACCCGGCCGATGCATCTTGCGATGCAGGCCGGCCGCAATCCCTCGGTGAAGGACCCTGGCGACCAAGAGTCGACTCTGCTCGTGGACTGGGTGAAGGCATACCCCTACCTCGGGGGTTAGCCCCTGGCCGCCATGGCGGTTCTATCCAGATAACGGCGCGTCGGACCTTTGACTCCGTGTGAAATTCGCGTTAGCGTGTCGACGGCGGGGGGCACAACTTGTGCAGCGGGGACAGGGCCGAAGGACCCGATCTGTCACGACCGACGACCTCATTTGTGACCGGCATGTGAGGCCGTCTTCACTAACCCCATCGTGTGGCAGCGCCGCGTTCTCGGCTCGTTCGGAAGTCCGCCGTTATCCCCCAACGAGAACCGAGGTCAGTCATGTTCATCTCGTCCACCCCCGCCCGTCCCCGAACGCGGTCTCGCGCCTTGCTCCTGGCCGGGGCCTCTGCCGTCATCGCGGCGAGTCTGCTAGCGCTACCCCACCCGGCAAGCGCTGAATACCAGCGCGTGCCTGCGTCGTCGCCCACCACGTGGAGCTACCACGACACATGGTCGACGCTGGCGCGGGTCCGCGACGCTGCCCGGGACGACGCCGACGCTGCGACGGCGACGGCATCGAATGCCGACAGCTCCCTGTCACGAGCGAAGTCGGTGCTCGCCGACGCGCAGGCCGCTGAGCAACAGGCGATCGCTACGCAGAACTCGGCGAAGTCGGCCCTCGATAATGCGAAGACCCGCGACGAAAGGGCCAAGGCGCAGTCGAAGTACAACCAGACATGCGGCGACCGTCGTGCAGCAGCCGCCGCCACGAAGAAGGCAACCGGCGACGTCTCCAAGGCCGCGTCGGCGCTCAAGAGCGCGCAGACCGCCGTGGCGAAGACGGCTGTCGTGGCCGGCCAGGCGAATACGCGGATGTCCCGGCTCGAGCACCTTTACGGTTCGTCGGCGGCTACCGCGTTCACGCAGCTGCGCAAGGAGTACACGTTCGCGAGCGGACAACTGGACAAGACGTCGTGGGCCACGTACGACACCACCAAGAGTGACAACCCGACCGCGCGCGATCCGAAGTACGTGGCTGTACGTAACGGCAATCTCGAGGTGAGCAGCTGGGGCACTTACGGCAGCGGCGTGTGCCTCTGCACCTCGACGTCGAGGTCCACCGAGCCCTACGGCAGTTGGGAGGTCCGGGCGAAGGTGAATCGCAACGCAGACCACGGCGTCGCAATATTGCTCTGGCCGACGGACCGCACTGGACCGGAGTCCGGCGAGATCGACCTGGCCGAGTTCAACCAGGACCGGACCCAGGCCAACTTCGCGCTGCACTACGACAAGGAGAACCTGCAGGTGCAGTCGCACATCCTCGGCGACTTCACGCAATGGCACACCTACCGGGTCGACTGGAACGAGCGCGGCGTCGCCTGGTACATCGACAACAACCTTTTCGCCATCGTCACCGACCCTGCCGCCGTCCCGGACACGCCGTTCCAGTTCGTGCTCCAGGCAGGAGCGAACTCGAGCAAGGCGTCGAAGACGACGACGACCCTTTCGGTGTCGTCCGTCAAGGAGTACTTGCCGTAAGCGCACCTGCTACGAACGTCGGGCGGGCGGCCGGATTATCGGCCGCCCGCCGTCGCGCGTCTGCTCTTCGTCCGGCGAACCTAGAATCACGGCGTGCCAACGAGGAGGAATCAGGTGAACCCTCTTGGCGGTCCGCCGCCGACACTGGACACGCTGTTCGAGTACGCGGCGTTCGGCCCCTGGGTGCGGCAGTTGTTGCTGGTCCCGGAGTTGCCGTTCGAGCTTCCGCAGACCCCGTTGACCGCAGAACTGGGCCAGATCGTGGCTCATCGGCTGGCGGCGCGAGCGCTGCTGCTGGCCAAGCAACAGAAACTCGACGTACCTGAAGCCGAAGCGAGGCGGCTGCACGGGGCGGAATTTGCCCATTCCCAGCAGTCGATGCAGGCCCGCTACGCCGGCGCCCGCGCGTGCGCCGAGCTGTCAGACGGCGGCCTCCGTGCCCTCGTCGTCAAAGGGCCGGCCATTGCCGAGTCGTACGCTAATCCGCGACTGCGCGCCTACTCCGATCTGGATCTGCTCGTCGCTCCCCGTGACTTCCGCCGCTCGTTGCATCTGTTGCTCACGGCCGGCTGGCGGGTGAAAGAAACCTATCCACGTCGCTACTTTCCGCGGTGGTGTGTCGAGGGGGTCAATCTGGAACGCGATGCCGACGAGCGGGTTGATTTGCACCATCACGTCCCGCCATGGGCCTGGGGGCGCGGGTTGACCTTCGACGGCATGTGGCGGCGCAGTCACGAGCTGCAGCTGGCTGACGAGACGGTCCGTTGCGCGTCGCCAGAAGACAACCTGCTCATCGCTGCGTTGCACACCGTGAGCGATCGCAGTCGTCCCGGCAAGACGCCGGTCATCTGGCGCGACCTCATCGAACTCGGTCGCGCCGTGGATACCGAGCGAGCGCTGTCACTGGCTCGGTCGGCGGGCCTGTCCGGATGGCTCGGGCAGCTCTTGGCGGGCCTGCCCGCCGGCGTGGTCCCGACAGCGCTGGCAGCGGCGACGGCCGACGAGACCCCCACACGACCCCGCCGGCTGGCCGCGTTGATGGACGTGGCGCACACCGGTCGGCGACCGGCTCGCGAATGGGGAGCCCGGCTACCCGCGTCCTCCCGGCTGGCCTACGTCACTGCGGTCAGCGTCCCGAACCGGGCCTTTCTTCGGGCGACGCAACCTCGAGACTCCTACCGCTTGTACTGGCGGACGCTGCTTCGTCCAGGGTCGTAGTCTTTTGGCGCGCGGTCCGGACTTTGGTCCCGTGTAAAGATTGTGTTAGGCTACTCGGTGAGTAGGGGTACTCTTTCCACGGCGGGGCCAGAGCCGAAGGACCCGTTATGTCGTTACCTCGTACCTGCCGAATCTCGCTGATCGTCCTGATCGTGAGCCTGCTGCTCGCCGCCCTAGTCGGCCTGCCGAGCCCGATTCCCGCAGATGCCGCGCAGCGCGCCGGATCGTCACAGGCGCAGGCCCACGGTAAGACGGCCGCCAAGAGCAAGTCGAGTAAGAAGTGCAAGAAGGGTAAAAAAGACAAGAAGAACAAGAAGAAGTGCACAAAGTCGAAGAAGAAGTCCAAGAAGAAGTCCAAGAAGAAGTCCAAGAAGAAGTCGAGTGCAAAGCGGGCCACCAAACCTGTGACCCGTAGGGCCGTGGCCCCGCAGGCCGGATCGAACGCTTCCGCGCCCTACGTATACCGGACCCTTCGGCACCGCTACACATTCGCAGGCTCCACGGTCGACAAAACGAAATGGAGCGTTTACAACACCAACGGTTGGTGGAGCAAGGATAAGGACGCTCGCCGCCCGGAACTCGTGTCCGTCGCCGCGAATACCCTGCGGGTCGGCGCCGCGGGGCCAAAGGGGAGCGGGCTCTGTCTGTGTCGAGCCTCGTCCAAACCGACCAAGCCGTACGGGCGTTATGAAATCCGCGCGCGAGCACAGGCGAACTTGGATCACGGCTTCGCCATCCTGCTCTGGCCCAATGCCGAAAACTGGCCGGCAGGCGGCGAGATCGACATCGCCGAGTACAACTCCGCACGCACGAAGTTGTGGACAACGCTGCACTACCACGCGTCGCACAAGCGTTACATCAACAGCACTGCGGGCACGTACACCAGTTGGCACACTTACGGCTTGGAATGGACACCCAGGTCGATCACGTGGTACGTCGACGGTAGGGCGGTGATGACCGTGAAGGATCCCGCCGCAATCCCGCGGGGCGCGATGCACCTCGCGCTGCAAGCCGGCAAGAACGAGGGAACGAAGAATCCGTCGAATACGTCGGCCACACTTGAGGTCGCCTACATCAACGAGTACGCATGAGCGACGTGAGCCGGCCCGCCAGGTAACCAGCTGTTGTCGTGGCCAAACCCGCCACGATCATGAGAGCGCGTGACCCGGCGGCCGCGTCGAGCCGGATCAACCCGGCCAGGTTTCGTAGGACGCCCCGTGTCAGAGTCACGGTTACATACGAACGCTCGGAAGCTGTGGCGTCCGAGGCGCCGATGAGTGTCGAGATGGCCGCCTTCGACAACCCCTCTGCCCAGCAACGCGAGAAGAAATACCTTGGCTGAACCCGATCGACGCTGACCGAGTGCAGGACGACCGAAGACGGCACGTAGACCACTCGTGCATTCGGCTGGCGTTGCCTGATGCGAATGCACAGCTCGGTTTCCTCGCAACCTTTCGGCAGGGTGCCCACCCGGCCGACGCCTTCGATGAACCCGCCTACCTGGTCGAACACGTCGCGGCGAAAAGCCATCGTGGCACCGTGCACGTTGCGCACGTCCTGCGTTACCTCCGGCATGCCGCGGTAGGTACATCCGACGACCCAATCGAACTCAGGCGGGAACCAGGTCGGACGCCGCTGTGGCCAGCGCGGTTTCGCGAAGCCGCCGGTCACCATGACGGCGTCGTCGGCGAAGGGCGCCATGAGGTCTGCGAGCCACGTGGACTCGGGCCGGGCGTCGTCGTCGAGGAAGGCCACGAATTGTGCATCGCTGGCCGCGATGCCCGAGTTGCGAGCGCCGGAGAGCCCGCGCTCGTGGACGTTGGGTGTAACGACGACTCGCGGGTCGGCGAACGTCGCGGTCACACGATCAGCCAGCTCGTCGTTGTAGTCGACGGCCACCACAACACGGCGAACCGGGTACGACTGCTCGAGCGAAGCGCGGATGCCCGCACTCAGGTCGTCCCAACGCTTCGACGTATAGCAGCAGATGATCACGTCGACGTCGAGGGGCGTCGGCGGTGCGTCCGTCACAGGTCTTCCCTTCGTTCGGCCGGATACAAATCGGGCATGTTTTCTCGACGGTGTCTGCCCCGATGGGGGCGGGGTCGGGAGCGGCCGGGCCCGGGTCTTGGTCTGCCGCGATGGGCACCCGGTTCGGTCTCGTCGTAGACAGGTGGGTCGGTCGTGGCCGCCGTCAGCGCTGCCCGTGCGCGGCGCAACTGGGCCAGTCCGACCAGCCCAAGGAGCACACCCACCGCAGCCCGACCAATCAACCATTCGTTGGTGACGGGCAGCCGCAGGACTGCGACCGAGACCGCGGCCGAGGCGAGAATCGCGGTTGACAGCGCGGGCGTGAGCGTGAACTGCCGCCCATGTAGCACCACCGAGAGCAGGACGGCCTGAACGACGAACGCCGCGAGAGTCGCCACGGCCGAGCCCAGCAGCTCCAGCTCGGGAATCAGGACGATGTTCAACGCAATGTTCAGCACGCCGGCGGCTGCGGTCGACCACGCGATCGCTCTTTGTCGTCGTGCCGCGATGAGCATTCGTGACGAGGCGCCCACGTGCGCGATGGGAAACGCCGACAAAGCGACGACGGTGGCTACCGGCGCCAGTGACTGCTGATCGAAGGTCGGCGGTGCGACTATGCGCAGCAGCACCGGGGCTGCGATCACGATGCCCGTGACGATCGGTACCAGCATCCAGAGCAGCCGGTCTCGAGATTCCGCGGACACGCGCTCACGTTGCGCGGGCGACTTGAGCTTGAGGATCTGCGGCAGCCAGGCGCCGTTCAGCAGTCCGAGCAACAGCAGAATTGCCGAGCCGACGACATAGGCGACTTGGTAGCGACCGACCGCTACCTCGCCCAGCTCGCGGGAGATGATGATGCGATCGCTTGCGCTCAGTACGTAAAGCGATATTGCGTTGGCTGCGATCGGGACGCTCATGGCCACGGTCACCCGCAGTACCGCGAAACTGAGCGGAGTGAGGAACTTCGGCCGGACGATCGTCGTGCCGATGACAAGCGCCACGAGCTGCGTCACCACGCCGGCACCGGCGTAGAGCACGGGGTCACGGTCGATGAACACAAGAGCGAGCAGGCCGGCGACCTGACCACCGATGGCGCTGAGCAGGCTCACAACACAGAAACTGGCAAACCGGTCCTGCGCCCGCAGCAGGGCGAGCGTGAAAGCATTCGCCGCGCTGGGGCCCACCCACAGCACGGCCGCAATCAGCACACCCGAGTTGCCGCGGACACCGACGAGGCCGCGCCACAACGGTTCGGAGACGGCGAACGCCGCGCACAGGAGCAAGCTGAACACGACTGTCGTGCCGAGCAAACGCCGGGCCTTCTCCGGGCCATGGACGCCTTCGGCGTTGTAGATGACCAGCACCTGATCGAAGCCGAAAACGGCCAGGATAAAGAGCAGCTGATACACGCTCAGTGCGAGTGAGATCTGGCCGAATTCGCCGGGCGCCAGCAGATAAGCGAGCACCGGTGACACTAGCGACGTCACGAGCAGCTGGAACGAACCGACCACCACGTACAGCAGGCTGCGTCCGAACATGCCGCCCGCATTCGACGGCGCCTCGGCGTCGAGCCCTACCTCATTGTCGGCGACCATAGCTCCGACTTGACCCTGTCGACGAGCGCCGCGTTGTGGTCGGACGCGAACTTCCGCCCGAAGACCGGGCCCGTGAGCCTGTCGACCCCGGCCCGTTCGCGCGCAACTCGTCGGTCGTCGAGCTTGCCGAGATCGACCTCGGAGAACCACGCCGGGTGCTGTTCACCGCCGGACGACGCCCAGCTCACATACGAGGGGCCGCCCTGGTCAATGGCCAGTGCCCGGTCGCCGAACAGTTTCGCCGAGGCCATCACCGAACTGACGAAGCTTTCTTCAGGTGTAAAGGTGTGCCGGGCCCGCCGCACGAGTTCGGGGTGGTCATTCAAAACCGTCAGCAGAAGCGCCGCTTCTTGTCGCGCGAAGATCTTCCAGTGTGGTGACGCGCGCAGCGAAAGCACGGCGGGTACGCGGCGGCGCATTGGCACGAAGACCGGGCGCGACTTGACCATGAACACGTGGTTTCGCCGCGTGGGGAAATACCAGCGCCAGCGGTACATCCCACCGTCGCGGAGCAGCGGGGCATCCCAGAGATGGTGTGGCAGGGCGACGTTGCGAATCCACGATCGGCCGTGCCGAAGCGTCAGGGCAGCGCTGAGATCGGTCGGGCTTACCAAAGGAAAGTCGGCCCCGGAGATGACGGCGATGTAGTCAGCCCGCGACTGCTCTAGCGCTGTACGCAGAGCGGCGAGCTCGGCTTCCACCAATGACCAGCTCGCCAACCGAGCATCACGTCGGGGCAGGAACCTTACACGTGGGTCGCGCAAGCTCCCCGTTCGCTCGAAGGCCGAAAGCGGCGGCGACTTGACGTCCCAGTGCACGAACACGTCACAGCCGGGGAGCGCAGCGATCAACCGTTCGAGGTGGGCGCTGTCCCGGTGGGCCAACACGATAGCCGCGAGATTCTCCACACTTTCGTTCTCAGCCACCGGCGACGTCACCCACCGACGGCGGCCAGATTTAGCCGGAAGCCCTCGGTGCCCCCTCGGTCGTAGACGGGTGTCCACACCGGGGAGTCCTTCAGTGCGCGGACGATTTGCCGCGACTGCTGCAAAGTGACCTGGCCGTACTCGTCCTGATATGCATTGACCGCAGGCGAGGAGAACGCGTACAGGGTGTAGCTGGGCTCCTCGGACACCAAGGGTGCTACCTGCCGGGCGAGCTCGTTGGCGAAGGCCGGTGATGTCGGAGGCGTATCGCGCACGAGGCCCGCCAGCGACCCGCGGAACACCCGGAACGTTTCCGGATTGGAAGCTGTCACAGCCGGGAAATCGGCATTGCCGAGGCTCACCACGACGGTCCTGCGGTCGGGAGTGGCCAACGACCGCTGGTAGAGCCCCTCCAGAAAATTGCGATCACCGCGCCGGATCACGGTCGAGCCATCGAGGATGTACGTGCCTATCAGCGACAGCGGCACTAGCACCACCAGTAGCGCGCCCACAGCACCTGCGGCCCGCGGTCGCGGTCGACGCAGGACCAACGGCGAGATACCCATGACGGCAAGAATGGACAGCCACGGGACGGCGAAAAAAACCGCTCGGAACGTGCCCTCGTTGCCGTAGGCATTGATGAACACCGCTACGAAGCCGACGAGTGACGCGATGGCGATCGCCCAAGCTCGCCCGGACCGACGGTTACGAATGAGCGTGTAAAGGGCGAGCAAGCCGACGATCACCAATGCAATGGCCGTAAAGCCGATCGCACTGTTGACCACAAGGCCTGGCTGACTCGTCGATCGCTGCGAGGGCAGGGAGAAGTTCCCCGTCGACCCGACCGAACTCGGTGAGAGGTAGCGCTGGATCTGGTCGAGATAAAGGCTTGTCCAGGCGATGGTTGGCACAAGCACGAGCGCCGGAACCCACCACGTGGTGAGCTGCCGGAAGATCGCGAACACGACGAGCGCGCCGCCCAGGATGTATGGAGTCAACTGGTGTGTTACCACGATCACCGAGGCGAGTACGAACACAAGCACGCTCTGACTCAGCCGTGAGAAGGACTTCGACAACGCGACCCACAGCACGGTGAGCCCTACCGTGTACCCGACCGACTGCGGCGAGTAGTAGTCGATGCCGCCCGGAGTCGCGAAGAAAACGACAACGCTGGCGAGCCACGCCATTCGAGTGGTCGACACGAATAGGCCGGCGAGTAGGCGCATAGCCAGCAACCTGAACACGATCAGAACCGCGGGCCACCAGGTCGCGAGCGAGACCAGGTCGCCGATGCCGGCGAAGTCTTTGAGCCACGCGCTGGCAGTGAAGAGCCCCGGCCAATCGTTGTAAATAGTCTGGCTCGCCTGCAGTTCGTGAGTGCGAGCGATTAGCTCCGAAAGGGCGACGTGCTTCTCGGCCGACTGCGAACGAGGAGTGCCGTAAACGAGTATCGGTGTGGCGACGACGGTCGAGCAGAGCAGCAATGCGCTGCCCGCGGGCGCAAAACGACCCAGCGCCGCAGAATTCTTCGCGAAGAAGGTAATAGTGGCGCCGGCGGCGAGCACGACGAGTCCGATGTACCAGATCGGGTTGACCGTGCGCAGAAATCCACCGATGGGCGGATTGTCGGTGCGCGACAGCAGTGCCCCCACCACACACAGCGCGACCGCTGCGAGCTGCGCGCCCGGCCACCAGCGACTTAGCGCTGCGAGACGACTGTCGGGGTCAGATACCTCGTCCGGTGTCGGCGCGTCATCGACGTTCGAGTCTGCGTGTCGGCCGCCTTGGCTGTTCGGACGTACGACCGCGACGAGCAGCACGACGGCCGCGATCGCGACGACGATTGCGAGCAACGGCGTGGGCGCCCACAGATCTAGATATAGCGCGATCATCGACAAGCCGGTGAGCAGGGCGAGGCTGAGACCGAACGCGATGCACAGCCTTCCCGCCATGCCGCCGGGCAGGCGGGCGAACGCGATCATGGCCGCGCCCGGACCGATGAGGGTGAAGGTCAGAAGGCCGGTTGCGCCTAATCGATCGAGACCAGTGAACCGACCGACGACACCGACCAGCAGAACGATCAGCAGCGCGACGGCGAGGGCAGGTTGCGCGTTCCGGGTGTCGGGTACGCGCTGCACCTCACTGACCTGCGTGTCCAAGATGTGTCCCCCGGGCTGTTCGTGCGGCGCGTCGTGCGAGCAGGTAGGCGACGGGACCGTAGAGATATCCCATGAGCTCCAGCGGCAGGGCCAGCCACTGCCGACCTGTTGCTGACTTCTCGACTCCCACCGACCACAACGACGACATGACATGACACGCACCGCGTGGGGCCCGCCGAGCGACGTCCCACCGTGTGGACCGATCGCGCATCAGCTTGGTGATGTAAGCCGCGCACCCGGTGCCGTAGTGGAACGGCTGGCTGAGCTGACCTCGCAGCGCTCGCCGATGAGCGTGCCACACAACGGCACGAGGCTCATACCGAAGCTCATGGCCCGCACGCAGCACGCGCACGAACATGTCGAGGTCTTCACCGCCCATCGCATGGGTTCCGGCGCCGAGCGCGGTGTCGAATCCACCCAGAGCCAAAGCCGTGGCACGGTGGATCGCAAAATTCGCTCCGGTGCCGAACCGCCCGGCGGCAAAGGGGTAGAGCGGTCCCTCGCCCGGCATGATCCCCTGGTACACCTGCGCATCCATCCGGGTCCACCAGTAGGGGTATCGGTGCTCGAAGTATCGGTCGTACGGCGTGAGCAGTTGCACTGACGTGACGAGCCCAGTCACGCACCTGGTGGCCACACTCACACCGAAGGCGTCGCCGAGTCGGGCCGCCCAGTCGGCACTGAAGGTGGTGTCGTCGTCGGAGAAGGCCACGACGTCACCGCGTGCTTTCGCGAGCGCCGCGTTCCTCGCACGTGACAGCCCGGGGGCCGGTTCTTCGACGTAGACCAGCCTCGGGTCGGCGTCAGACGCGGCCGCCACTAGGCGAGCCGTGGCATCGTCGGACGGCGCGTTGTCGACGACGAGGATCTCGAGACCCGGGTATGCGACGTCGCGCAGGCTGCGCAGGCATCGACCGAGCGCGTCCGGGCGGTCGCGCGTGCAGATGGCGACGGTGATGGTCAGGTCCGTTCGGGCCGCCGACCGGTGCGGAGTATAAGGCGCAAGGTCACGGGTCATCACGGGAGCGTGGTGGCTTGCGAATTCCTTCTCGGCGGCGCGGCCGATGCCGTCGACAGTGAGGGCGACCGGGTTGGCCTCGAGAGACAGGTACCCGAGCGGAACGGTGTCTCGCCGGATGAGCAGGCGGGTGCCGGTGCAATGGCGCGCGTCGCGGGTGTGGATGGTCAGTACTCGGGAAACGAGGTCGAATTCGCCGCATGCGGTCGGCTCGTCCGAACTCGAAACGGGGCGTGCGGCTGCACGCACCGTGGCGTCGCCTCGCAGCACCTCGGGCTCATCCTTCCCGGCTACGAGGCAGCTCCCCGGCCGGTTCGAACGATACGGGAATGAGGCTCTGCGTCGAATCGAAACGAATTCGCCGCTTTTCGCGCCAATACACGCCAACATTGAGGACATCCAGGAACAACTGGACAAAAGTCGCCAATGGGGTGCGGACGAACTGGCGGGCTGTCTGCACCAGAGCCGGGACGACGCGGCGGCGCGTGGACGCCTGCTGCTCCTGCGTCGTGGGTCGTTCGAGTCGGTACAGCGCCTCGAGATAGGCCGAGCTCTTGCCGTAGCGGACCCACTGACGAACAACGTCTATCAAGCGATCCCGAGGGGTCCACTGCATGAGCACCCGTCGATCGGCCGCGAAGGTGCCCTGATCCTCGAGCTGGATGCGCCAGCACAGGTCGGCGTCGCCGCCGCTGCGCATGCGGCGGAAGCCTCCCACCGCCTCGTAGGCGGTCCGACGAACTCCAAGGTTCGCGGTGGGATAGAAGCCCAGCCGTCCCGGCACGTCGAGTTTGGTCGAGATCTCGAACATGTTCGATGCACGGAACACCCGCGGCGCCAGACCGGGTAGCTCCTTCACCGCGGTTCCAGTGCAGGTCAGGCTGACCTCGGGGTCGTCGAACAACGCTCGGTGTGCGTCCAACCAGCCGGGCAGCGGAAGGCTTCTGCCGTCGACGAACACCAGTGCATCGGCCTCGGCCAGGCGTGCCGCCTGGTAGCGCGCGGAATAGGGCCCTCGATCCCGCGCCGCGACCACGGTGACGCCCAGGTCGCGGAGCGCGTCGGCGACGCCGTCGGTCGAGTGGTCGTCGACGACGACGAACGAATCGCCGGGTTCGAGCTGTCGAGCCACGGCAGCGGCGCATTGCAGGGCCAATTCCCGCATGTTGTGCACCGGCAAGATCACGGCGATCGACACCGGACGGCGTGCGGTGGACCTCGTCACTTGTGCTCCAGGTGCGTAACGAACGGCGTCGATGGAGTCACGAGCTTAGGGGTTGCGTGTTTCGCAACCATTCGGCGACAGCGCGCTCGAGGTGAGCGACACGCTGATGCTTCCTATACTCGGCCTCTCAGACGACACCGGGGGTTGGGATGACGGCGAACGACAGCGGCGAGGCCGTAGCGCTTCGGGACGACGCGGTGTCGTGGGCGCCCACCGACACCGGGTCGATCGTCGTGCTCGATCTTCGGTCCTCGCGCTACCTCAACCTCAATGCGGCGGGATCGCTGCTGTGGGAGAAGGTCTCGCAGGGCGCGAGTCCGGACGAGCTCGCTGCTGCCCTGGTCGCCGAATTCGGGATCGGTGGCGAGCGGGCGCAGCAGGACACCGCCGCGTTCCTGGCCGATCTGCGCGCGAGGGACCTGCTCGTCGATGGCGGCTGATCACCGGTGACCGAACAGGTGCGACCGATGGGCGCACCGCTCGTCGGTCCGGTGCTGCTGGACGTCGCCCCGCCCGCGCCGCCGCTCGACCCGCTCGAGATCGCCTACGGGCTGGTGCTCGGCGTGCGCGGCCGTACCTCACCGGCGATCGACGAGCCAGGGTCGGTAGCCGACGCCCTCGACGCGGCGATCCGGCCCGCATTGCTTCGGGCGCCCTGTCTCGTCAGCTTCTCTGGAGGCCGTGACTCGTCTGCGCTACTGGCCTGGGCGACTCGGCTGGCCCGTCGTGAAGGACACGAACTGCCGATTCCGGCGACCTTGGTGATCCCCGGCGATTCCGACACCGACGAAGCCGAGTGGCAGGCACTCGTGCTGAACCATCTCGGTCTGCCCGCCGGCGAGCGTTTCGTCATCGGCGACGAACTCGACTGCGTCGGGCCCGTGGCCACCGCAGCCTTGCGAAGGCACGGCCTGCTCTGGCCGTTCAACACGCACATGCACGTTCCGATCTTCTCGGCTGCCGGCAACGGATCGGTGATCACCGGCTTCGGCGGTGACGAATTGGGGCGCAGCAGTGAGCTGGCCGTACAGGCCGCCCAAGCCCTGGCGGGCCGACGTGGATTCCGCCCGGTCGAGGCGCTGGCCGTCGGCCTCGCCCTCGCACCCGCTCCGGTGCGGCGCGCGGTGTACGGGCGCCGCGGTCGTCGTGACCTCGCCGAACTGGTCTGGCTCCGTCCTGCTGCCGTCGAGCAGCTCGTCCGACGGATCGGAGCCGACGACGCCGCGGTACCTCGTCGCTGGGACCACATCCTCACCCGGTGGTGGCCGCGGCAGCGGTACAGCGCGACCGTCCGCCAGTCCTTCGAGGTCGCGGCATCGCCGTGGAACGTCAAGGTCGTCCACCCGTTCGTCGACCCGGGGTTTCTGACGAGTCTGGCGGCGGTCGGCGGCGCGGCCGGCCTCGGAACGCGTGGCGAGCTGATGCGCGTCGTCTTCGGCGACACCCTGCCCGACGAGATCCTCTTCCGGCAGTCCAAAGCGGCGTTCTCGAACGTGTTGTACACCGACGTCGGCCGCCGCTTCGCGGCCGAGTGGTCGGGCGGTGGGTTGGACGAGGACTTGGTCGACGCCGCCGCGTTGCGATCCCATTGGCTGGACGAGGGTCCGGCCGACATGCGGTCGATGGCCTTGCTGCAGCAGGCGTGGCTGCACGACGACGGTCAGTAGCGCTCGAGCGCCTCGTGCAGGCGGCGCATGGCATCGTCGAGGGCCGGCCACGACTTCGGACGCGTGAAGCGCAGCATGGGCTTGGTCATGACCTGCAGCACGACCCGGCCGGCGCTCTCGACCGGCAGGCGCAGACCCCGATGCCGGTGCAGCACGGTCATGCGATCGGCCGGTGACAACACGTCGACCCGGACCTCGTCGCCCCAGGCGAGCTCGACCAGTCCGGCGAAGGACGTCTCGGCGGGCACCGCGGCAAGGGTGTGTCGCCAGCGCCGGCGGGTGCCGAGCACGCCCGCGTCCTCCCCGAGACCGAAGTGCTCGTGGGCTGACCAGCGCAGGTCGACGATCCGTGGCCCGGTGAAGACCGTTTCGGCATCGGTCACGACGAGGTCGTCGGCGATCACATCGTTGCCGTTGCTCACCCACCACGCCAACGCGGAACTCTTGCCGGCCTCCCGCTCGCCGAGTACCCCCCACGCCCCGGACGTCGTGCCGAGCACGCCGCCGTGCAGCGCGAGCCGCCCCACCCAGGTCGAGTACGCGACAGCGGTGGTGCCGAAGTTGGGGTGAAGCAGAGCGGCGGAGTCGGGCGCGACCCCCAACAACGTCGTGTGCCGCGACACCCGATCGACGATGGCGAAACCGCTCGGCTGCAGGGGGAGCACGGTCCGCTCGTCGTCCCAGCTCAGGCCGGGTGCGTCGCCGTCCGCCGTCCGGTAGTCGACCGTCCACTCGGGCCAGCTCGTCGGTGCCGGTGTCAGCAATTGTCCGGTTTCGGGACCTATGCCTGGCAGTCGCAGGCCATACATCCCCGGCCCGGTAGGGGGTTTTCCGTCAGCCGGGCTGCTGGCTGATGGGGTCCTCCACGAAGTCACGGACGTATCGTAGGGACGCAGAGCGGCAGTACGTGCCGCGCAATTTTCCGAAGGGGGAAACATCATGGAGAAGTCTTACGAGGCTCCCGCCATCGTCGACCTCGGCTCGTTCGCCGACAAGACCATGAGCAACATCAACAAGACGGCCGGCAACGGCGACGTCATCGTCATCAACGGCCAGGCAGTCAGCGTTCCCGGCAGCGGTGTCATCAGCATCAGCTAGTCCGTTCCGCGACTCGGGCGGTCGACCTTCGGGTCGGCCGCCCTTTGTCGTCACTGCGCGGCGAGCCCCCATCATCGATAATCACCAACCATGACCCACGCTCGCCCCCGATCGAGTCGGGCGCCCAAGGGCGTGCAGATGTTCCGACTCGCTCTCGCCACGACCCGCGACGCCGGGCCGCGGCTCGTTCTCGCCGTCGTCGCGCTGCAGGTCGTCGCAATCGGCGGTCTGCTGATCCAGCTCTTGGCCGCTCGTCACGTCGTGTCGGCCCTGACCACTGACGACGACACCTCGGTCGGCAGACTCGTCGTTCCCATCGTCATCGTGCTCGTCGCGTTCTTCGTGAGTGCCGGCGCCAGTGCGGTGGTCGTCGTCGTCCAGCGCATGCTGGCCGAGCGGGTCAGCAAGCGGGCGATGTCGGTGGTCCTGAACGCCACGACACGCACAGACCTGATCGAGTTCGAGAGCGCCGACCTCCATGACCGGTTGCAGCGCGCTCTCATCAATGCCGCGAGCCGGCCCACCCAGATGACCCTCGGCCTGGTCACCGTCCTCTCGTCACTCGGCTCCTTCGTCGCCCTTGGGGTCGTGGTGGCGGTCATCTCGCCGATCCTGTTCGGCGTCGCCTTCGTCGTGGCCGTGCCGCTCACCCTCATCGCGCTGGGATCGAGTCGGGGGCTCTTCGAGTTCTCGGTTCGAGAGACCGCCGGCGACCGGCTGCGGCTCTACCTGCAGTTACTGCTCTCGACTCGCGAGCAGGCCAAGGAGGTCCGGGCCTACGGCCTGGGCGAGCACCTCATGCAGCGCTGGGACGCTTCGTACGAGCAGCGGCTGCACCGGTTGCGTGGCGTGCTCAGATCCCGCGGTCTTCGCTCGATCGCGGCCGCCGGTGTCGCCACCGTCGCACTAGCCGCCGGTCTGTTCATCATGGTGTGGCTCGTGGCCAGCGACCGGCTCTCGTTCGCGGCAGCAGCGACGGCCGCGGCGGCACTGCTGGTCATGAGCCGGCAGGCGCAGACCCTCGCCAACGGCTCGGCCACGCTCTACGAGACTGCGTTGTTCATGGAGGACTACCGCTATTTCGCTCTTCGTGACTCGGTGAACGGGCGCGCCGTCCGATCCGGTCGCCGTCCGCTGCCGTCCGGGCCGCTCGTCGCCTCCGTTCTCGACCAGCTCGTCGTCGACGACGTCGGCTTCGTCTACCCGGCCGGACAGCGGCCGGCCCTCGACGGGGTCAGCATGTCCGTCCGGCGTGGTGAGGTCGTCGCGCTCGTGGGTGTGAACGGCTCGGGCAAGTCGACGCTGGCCAAGCTCATCGCGGGACTCTACGAACCCACGCGCGGCTCGATCACGTGGAACGGCATCGCCTACCCGCGGCTCGACGGCGATCAGCTGCGGCACAACATCGCGGTGCTCTTCCAAGACTTCATCAAGTTCCAGATGTCGATCCGTTCCAACATCGTCCTCGGTGAGGTGAATCGGGTCGACGACGCCGGCGAGTCGGTGTCGGCCGCGGCTCGCGCCTCCGGGGCAGCCGAGATGATCGAACGGTTCGACGCGGGCTACGACACCGAGCTCGGCCCGCAGTTCGTGGGCGGTACCGAGCTGTCCGGTGGCCAGTGGCAGCGGCTGGCGTTGGCCCGTGCGGCGTACCGCACGGCCTCGCTCGTCATCCTCGACGAGCCCACGGCAGCCCTCGACCCGCTGGCTGAGGAAGCGCTCTTTCGCAACACGCGAGAGATCTTCAGCGACCGCGCCGTGCTCCTCATCTCGCACCGGTTCAGCAGCGTGCGCCTCGCCGACCGAATCTACGTGCTCGACGCGGGCCGCATCGTCGAGACCGGCATACACGACGACCTGATGGCGCTGGACGGTCTGTACGCACGCCTCTACCGGGCACAGCACGAGGCGCTGCTCGGCCCGGTACAGGACGCCGACGCCATATGAGGATGTGCACTATCACCACGCAACAGGAGCACCGACGATGAGTGAGCCGATCCACCGGTTGACCCCGGAGGCCGTCGTATGGGCGACGGACGGTGGCGAGACCGTCGCGCTCGACCTGAGCAGCGGCGGCTACCTCGGGGTGAACAGCTCCGGAACCCTGCTGTGGGACGCACTCGCCGCCGGGGCGACGATGCAGACCCTGGCTGACCGGCTTCGCGACGAGTACGGCCTCGACCCGGCGCGCGCCGAGGCAGACGCTCGCGTGTTCGTCGAGGCATGCCGCTCACGGGGCTTCCTTGTCGACTGACCTCGCCGCGCTGGAGAGCCGCCGTAAGTTTCGACGCATCGCGCCGAGCACCCTGCGGGCGGCGTGGTGGGCGGTTCGCGCGGTGCGACGGGTGAAGCGCGATCTCGCCAGCCAGGGAATCACCACCCGTGTCGCCCCGCCGCCGCGCCTGCCGTGGGGCTCGAGGACCGGCGTCTACGGCGTGCTGCACCGGCTCGAGCCCAACTGCATCGAGCGGGGCCTTGTGCTGCAGGAATGGTTGCATTCGCAGGGGGTCGATCGTGACGTCGTCGTCGGCGTTCGCAGCGATGTCGGCGGAGAGGTCGGCGCACACGCGTGGGTGGATGGGGTCCGCGACATCGACGCATACCTCTACACCGAGATCCATCGGCTTCCGCCCGGGCGCTGAATGATCTGCTGCGTCAGGCCAGTCCTCGCGCCGTGACCAGACTCAACGCCTGACTCGAGTTCTTGGCTCCGAGCTTGGCGAACAACCGCGACTTGTGCGCCTCGACCGTCTTCTCCGACACCCCGAGGCGAGTGGCGAGCAGCCTGGTCGTCAGCCCGTCGCGCAGACCGCGCACCACATCGACTTCGCGAGGCGTCAGCGTGACGGCGTCGGCACCGTCCGATCGGCGATCGTCTCGCGCGTCGCGCCAGTGACCGAGCATCGCCCGAA
This sequence comes from Erythroxylum acuminatum, assembly GCA_026284645.1. NCBI lineage: Eukaryota > Viridiplantae > Streptophyta > Magnoliopsida > Malpighiales > Erythroxylaceae > Erythroxylum > Erythroxylum acuminatum. The sequence goes on along the minus strand of JANKOD010019264.1, from coordinate 1,508 downwards.
CGAGATCCGGGTGCAAGGGTGACGAGTCGCTCACGACCCGGTCGACCTCGGCCGGCAGGTCGACCATCGAATTCGTGAGCACGGAGAGTTGGCCACTCGCGCCGGCCATCATGATCGAGGCCTCCGTGCGGTCGAGCCCGTTGGGTGAGACGAGCAGTGTGCGCACACCTCGTGACAGAAGTGCCGGCACCGCAGCCGCCAGGCCCGCCCGGCCGAAGGACGGCCCGACGACGACGACTGTCGCATCACTGCGAGCTACCGCCGCGACCAGACCGTCTGCCGAGGTCGAGCTGGTCACGACCGTATAGCCCTCGGCGACGAGTGCACCCGTGATGACGTCTGCGAGCAGCGTTGCCGGTTCGGCGACGAGCACCGTCCCCGATGTCGGCGTCAGAATCACCCCGTGCGGCGTACGTCGTCACCCAGCGCACCGACGGCAACCGCGTGGCTCGACGACCGGGCTGCCAGCTTCTGTGTCAGAGACGACCGATGCCGCTCCACCGTCCGGGCGCTGACACCCAGACGGACCGCGATCTCCGCGGCCGAAGAACCCCCGGCGGTCATCGACAAGATGGCCGCCTCACGTTTCGACAACGGCCGCCCTCGCTTGGGTCGCCTGGTCGGGACTGTGTCGTTCGTGAGTAGCCGGACGAAGTCGACGAGTGACCGGTCCGTGTCCAGGTCCAGCACCCGCACGCCCGAGGGCGGGAGGTAGGGCTCGGCGCGTTGCCCGACGACCACATAGTCGCCGAGCTTCACGTCGGTCATATCGATGACGCTGATATCGCGATAGACGGCAAGCCCGGCGCGTAGGCCGGATGCCACCATCAGCCGGTCGTCGATCACCGCCACTCTCGTGCGGGCGGCACCACGACCGTCGCTGCGCTCAGGCGATGTTCTCGCGGTCACTCAGGTCCACCACCACGGCTGACGGCGTAGGCGTCGACGCGGCTTCTCGACGAATGCGCCGGGCTCGCCGACGCTCGGTGTTGAGCGTCTTGAGCACGCGGAACCCGTCGGACACCGCATTGAGGTTGCTGTCACCGTGGATGCGCAGCTTCTCGACGCTGGCGACTTCGGTGATGCGCAATCGCGCTGCCGCGATACGGCAGTTGATCACCGTCTCGATCTCGAAGCCATCGCCCCAGACCATCGACTGTCCGTCGATGGGCGCGATTGCCGGAGACGGCAGATCGAGCGTGGGCAGGATGTCGGCCCAGAACGCGTTGTAGCCGTAGCAGAGGTCGGTGTACTTGGCCCTCATCATGCTGTTGGCCAGCACGTTCAGGCCGTAGTTGCCCGCGCGACGGAAGCGCGTGATGTCTTCGCTGCCGCCGCCGGCGCAGAACCGGCTGCCCTTGGCGAAATCGGCGCCGTCGACCAGCGACCGGACGTAGGCGTCGATCTCGGTCACGTCGGCCGAGCCGTCGGCGTCGAACATGACGATGATGTCGCCGGTCGCGGCCTCGAAGCCGCACACCAGCGCATTGCCTTTGCCCTTACGGGTC
>JANKOD010019210.1:0-23858 GCA_026284645.1 Erythroxylum acuminatum | reverse complement strand
ACAACCCTCAGTCTTTTGCCTATAACTTTTTCATCCGAACTCCAAATAACTTGAAACTTAGATCAATGGATTCCTAAAACATTTTTCTTTCTCTCCATAAAAATTTAGAGTTATCTGAATTGATTTGGAAGTGATTGATAGGATGAAAGTGTGGAAGTCTACTGGAATGTTATGAACTGGAAATTTTCATGATCATGCCTCGATTTTCTAATTATAAATTAAGCTGTAGATTTCTGAATGAGTTAAGTTTTGATTCATATTAAACTAGAGACATATTTCTACAAATTTTGTGAAGACGTTGAGTTTTAATTCTGTCTCTATGATTTTCAAAATTAGCATGAAAATGAGTCATAGCTTAAGCTGAAGCACTATCAGGGACATAAATCATGTCCTATGGTTATTGAATAAATTGTATTGATGTGGGCCGAATGAGGCTGAGTTGTCTTCACCAAAGTTGTAGCTTATTCTTTTAGCTTTAAATTGGTGTAAAGTTTGTAATTTTTGGATATCTGAGCTGATGTACAGTCTGTAGTATTTGGTGCATAACTCATTGAATACTAAATCAAATTGGGTGATCTTGGAGTCATTAGAAATTTAAGATATTAGAGAACAACGTTCCAGAAGGAAGTTTTGCCTAATTTTGTCATTTACCCTATCAGATTAATTATGCAAAGTTGACCTGAAATCATATGGGTAGAAAATATGAAGTGGTCAATTATGTTATGTAATTGGTTTCACATTATTTTATTTTGTCCCAAACTATAAGTACCAAATGATATTAATGAGGGCTTTGATATCTAATCGATTTGATGATGAGAATTACAATAAGATACTCGGAATTGTCATTGAACATGCATTGTGCATACTTTCTATACATTGATGTGCATAAAAGAACACTTCTACATTTGTGCAAAAATGTGATATTTGTGAATGTGTTTTGTATATTTTAGAGGAGCATGTCGGACGTCAATCAGACATTGCTGGACCATCCAGGCAATAGCTTATTGAAGCGTACTGTGAGTCAACCTAGATGATTCCCTAGGATCTATTTGATTTGATTTGTTTAAACTCCCAACATTATTAAACTGTTTTCCATTTATTTATTAATTCCAGACTTTAATTGTTCGAGGAGATCAATATTCGGGAATGTATTGGAAGTGCTTTGATTGCGGCTTTGATTTCTACAAAATTCTGAATGTTATGTAAATTCTCAATAAAAGTTGAATGCCGGACTTAGTTCCGATGATTATGAGTTTTGCTTGAGCATCATATGTGATTTCCATATATACCATATTCAGTTTCAATGCATTTCATAAAATGTATGCTTAGATAAAGGCGTTGTGACTTGAGTTGCTAGTATAAAGCACTTCCACGTAGAGCTTTGCTCTGTGATATATGTGTGTGCACGTAGAGCTATGCTCCGTGATTCTATTTGGACTGAGCCCTATGGGCCAGTATTTGTATAAGTATGTGATAGGCATTCAGTCACAATAATAAGAACGAATGTGAGTCTCATGCATATAACATTCATATAAGATTGAAATTCATGAATGATTTGCAAAGCTGTAATGAGTGACCATATGTTATGCCTTGTTGTGAGTGTATCTAAAAATATAATTATATGCTCTGAATGAATATCTGTGATATCTGTGATGTGTGTACGTAATCCGGTGAAATCATCAATGATGGTTCACTTATTGAGTTCGCAAAACACTCAAAAATTGCAATGTGGCTTTTTAGGTATGAGACAGGAGACCTAGTTCCTTAGTCAGGATTTAAGGAATCTTTTGGATAGAAAAATGGCTCAGAGGTCTGTCAGCTGACACCAGAAGTGCTCTAGCATTATTTTGTAGTTTTGCTAGAATTTGTATAAGATTTTGTAAATATTTGTTTGGTGGAAAAGGTGTAAGCTTTATGAATGAATGGAATGAATGGTCTTAAAATTTAGTGACTTTTGAGTATGTTAGATGATGCCATGTGTAAGTCGGATTTGCTTTTGCTCCAACATACCATTATCATAAGGTATGTACTTGAATATCCTTCGAGTATTCTGGTATTTGCCTTATGGTAGTGGGATGTTGCAATATAAATAGCAAAAAAAGAGACCATTCATTTTACTTTGATCTGGTGGTTGTTTTTACTATTCACACGTGAATGTGTGGAGTGTTTATAGAGATGGATTTAAATGAGTTTTAATGAATTTAAATAAAGATTTGGTGAGGTCGTGGTATAGAGTTGATAAAGTGATAAGTTTTTGATGAAATGAAATTGTAAAAAGGTGGAAAAATGCATCAGATGAAAGTAGATAGAGAATAAAAATGCAAAAACTGGAATTTGCATGTATGAGAATAGGATTTTTGATGTTTAAGTTTAAACCTTCGATTTTTGATTTGATTTGTGTTGTTGAGCTGAAATTAAGCTAGTAGAATTGGTTTAAGTGTTTTATGTGTTAATTGAAGAAGATAGAAGTAAAAAAAATTTGGAAAAAATTTCAGTAGAGAGAGGAAGTATATGTGAAATTTCGGATTTTTGATGTTTGAAGTGTAAATTTGAATTTGACTTGTTTAGAGATTGCATTAGATATAGAAATGCAAAATAGATAATTTAGGAGTGAGTAAATCTGGAAATAATAAAAGAAAGAAGGAGAGAAGAAGAAGAGATGTTTGGTGAAGAAGAAGAGAGAAAGTACACCGGTGCATACCAAGGTGCACGTCCGTGCACAACCAAATGACCATTTCAGATTTTTCTAACAATATGCTTTCAGGTCAACTTTGCATCATCATTCTGATAAGGTAAATGACATAGTTAGGTAACACTTTCTTCTAGAAAATTGTTCTCCAATGTCTTAAGTTTCTAATGACATTAAGATCATATAATTTGATTCAGTATTCCAAAAGTTATACTCAATTTACTTTGGACTGTTCTTTGAACTATAACTGTACTATGTATTCAAATTCAAGTCAGATTTTGGAATTCTTAGAGGTAGAATTAAAATTCGATCTCTTCAGAAAATTTATAGCCATATGTATCTAATTCAAGTTAAATCAAGAATCATTCCATTTGGATACCTACTGATAAAAATACAGTCAAAATACCGAAGTATGTTTGGTGCAATCATCTCAGTTTTTCATATTTTGGTACTCCTCAACATTTTCATCTTAAATTCAACAACCAATCCTTTTCAGATGGCTATAATTTTTGGTGGAGATGAAGAACAATGTGTTATGAGTCTATTGGTTCAAGAATAAAGTCATTTGGATGTTGGGTGAAGACATTATAGCAAAACGATGAAATGATGTTCAGAAAATCATTTTCCCATAAAAAGCTTCGGGTCGCAATCGTGCAGAGGCACGACCACGACTTTTCAAACCATTAGCACGATCGTGATTTGCGACCTTCATCATCGAAGTCATGATCGTTGAGAGGCATTACCATGAATTTTCAAACCATCAGCACGATCGTGATTCGCGACCTTCATCATTGAAGTCGTGATCGTGCATTTGTGACGTTTATCAGCAAAGTCGCAATTATGCTTCAGACCTTTATCAGAAGCAAAACGACGTCGTTTTGCCTACTTAAAACATTCTGCTTCAGGAGCAAAACGACATCATTTGGTTTAAAACCAAACGATGTTGTTTTGGTTTTCTTTAAACCTCTGCCCAGTCCCTTTCCCCGCCCACCTGCGTTTTGCCGCCGATCGCTAGAGCCACGTCGTTGTCGAGCTTCTCCTCCCTTCTTTCGACTTTTAATTGTCGTAATCTATTTGTTACCTTCTCATAGATTTCACATCTTGTTCTTCGATTTGGGCTTCCAATGTCTCTCCCCTTTTTCAGTTTTAGTTGTAGGCTTCATTTTCTATAATATCCATTAAGCTTTCTACTGTTGTTGTGTTGTGTTGTTTTAGCTATGCGATCATTGTTGATGTTGTAGTCTCTATGTACTAGTCATAGAAGTGACTAATGTTCTTGGATTTTCTAGGTCTTTGAGTGGGTTAAGTTCAATTTACAGTTGTTACAGCTTGTTTTGATTTCTATTTGTGATAATGGGGTGTACTTTTGCTTTCTTAGGCTTGGTAGGTGTTCATTTTTAGTGTTTTGAGAGTTCTGTGGTTGATAGATAGATGGGTTTTGGGTGTTTAGTGTTATAGATTTTAGCTAGGGATTGGATTTCTCTACATTTTGGCTTCATTTAGTAACATGGGAATATTTCTACTATTACTTTGATTGCTGGGAGTGTTGCTTCTGTTCTAAGTATATCAAGATAATTGAGACTTTTGGTAACTTATTTGTGCTCAGTGACTTGTTCTTTTGTGAAATTTATTGCTCGTGAATTTATCATATATATATCACCTCTAAGCAAAGTAATAATGTTCATTTAGTTGAAGTAGCAAATATATGATTTGGTTACAAAATACACCAAATCATTTGTCACAGGTTGAAATACAATGATACATCATATCAATTGTTTAGTTTGTGAACTTGGGGGTTACTATACTGAACAATATATGTTCATAAGATTTTATACATTTAATTGCTGAAGTTTAGTTCTAATTTATCATGCTTTATGATAGATACTATCTCCAAGTGTGAGGATGAGATAGTTGGAGGAGCTATTGGAAAACAAGAAACAGGTATGCTAACTTATAAGTATCAAGTTGTTGGATTGTTAATTGGTTTGTTTGCATTCATACTATAGCTATTGAATTTGCTATATGAAATGCCATATTTTTCTCTATGTAATTCCATTAAAGCATTAGATAAATAATACAGTAAATAAATTGCCAAGAGTTGATGTATGAATTACAGAGCTATTGTGTATTAGGTGATTTTATGTTTCTGTTTATTGAGACCTTTAATGAAAAGTGTCAAACTACCTCATTAAGCATACGAGTAAGAGTCTTTATTGATTTGCCACTAACATAGCATAATGTTCTCATTCTTATATTTAATTAATAGGTATTTTGATACTTTTCAATGGATAAGAGTTGGATGAACAGTGTTAGGGTTTCCCGTGAATACATTGATGAAGTGAGAAGGTTTATGAATTTTGTGGCTGAAAAAAGGGCAAAGATTGTGAAATTTCATGCCCTTGTGCACGTTACATGAATTGTTATATGAGGTCTCATATGAATGTTTTTGACCATTTAATACAATTTGGCATGGACCAATCATGCACTCGCTAGGTTTTACATGGTAAACTGCCAGAATATAGATTTATCTCTAGGGAAGAAAGGCTTGGCGCTGCAAATGTGGACATTGATGGGATGGGCAATGATATTAATGAAGGTGATGGTGATGAGGAGGATGACGGCATGCAAGATTTTCTTCATGATGTGGATACTTTCTTAAATGATTGTCTAATTGATCAGGATGGAAGGAGTCCTCCTATAGGCATCAGAGATTTTATTATGGGTGCCTTTCATGAATTGTTGAGTAAAGCAACTAAAGAGTTGTACCCCGGATGTACAAACTTTTCAAAGTTGTTATTTTTAATAAAGTTGCTTCACTTGAAAATATACAACAAGTGGAGCAATAAGTCCTTTGACATGTCCCTGCCGAAGTCCTATTATGAAGCAAATCAATTTCTACGGAGCCTAGGTTTGGGTTATGTGTTGATACATGCATGTAAGTATGATTGTTCCCTATTTTGGAAAGAGTATGGGGACTTGGAAAGTTATCCCCAGTATGGAACATCAAGATGGAGAATTAATGATGGAAAGGGTAAGAATATACCTCATAAAGTATTGCGGTACTTTCCATTAACGTCCAGATTACAACGATTATTCATGTCAAGTAAGACCGCTAAAGAAATGACATGGCATAATGATAGGCCTAAAGGTGACAGTAATACCATGGTTCATCCTTCTGATGGAGAAGCTTGGAAGAGCTTTGATGAGCTATATCCTGAGTTTGCCAGAGAACTCAGGAACCACGGAATGTTAGACTAGGCTTAGCAACATATGGATTCAACCCACGTGGCAATTTGTCACTTTCATATAGCATGTGGCCTGTTGCTCTCTTAGCATACAATTTACCCCCTTGGATGTGTATGAATAAGTCATTTTTTATGCTATTGCTGGTTATTCCGGGTCGAAAAGCAGTGGGTAAAGACATTGGCGTCTATATGAGACCACTAGTAGATGCGTTAAATGAGTTATGGGAATATGGTTTTGATGTTTTTTATGCTTCAAAAGGAGAAAATTTTCGAATGCATGCAGCTTTAATGTGGACTATCAACGACTTTCCAACCTATGGTACTATTTCTGGGTGGAGCACTAAAGGCTATAAGGCGTGCCCTATTTGTAACAAGCATACTACTTCTTGTAAGTTAAGAACTAAGATTGGTTACTTAGGCCATCTGCGTTTTCTTCCTTATCATCATCCATGGAGAAAAAGCAAGAAGTTTGATGGCAAGAGTGATCATCGGCCTATACTTAACTTACCAGATAGAGATGATGTGGTTATCATGTGCAGAATATATGTTATAGAAAGCACCCCAGCAATAAGCGGAGAACGAGATTGGAAGGAGAGTTGAATTGGAGTTAAAAAAGCATTCTTTTTGATCTACCATATTGGCATAAGTTAAGATTGAGACATAACCTTGATGTCATGCATATAGAAAAGAATATTTGTGACAATATCTTTGGTACTTTGATGAATGTTGAAGGTAAAACCAAAGATACAATCAAGGCTCAGCTTGATTTGGAAGATATGAACATTCGAAAGGAATTACACTTGAAAGAATCAGCTGATGGAACTATTGTGGCAAAACCTCCAACATGCTATACAATATCTTCCGATGAGAAGAAGAAGTTTTGTGAGTTTGTAAAGCAGGTGAAGTTTCCAGATGGTTACACATCTAATATATCTCGATGTCTTAATGTTGATGAAAGGAAGATTACTGGACTTAAATCTCATGATTGTCATATACTGTTATAGAGCATTCTTCCATTAGGCATGCGTGCCATCTTAAATAAAGATGTGACAGGTGTATTAATGGAGTTGGGGGACTTCTTTCGTCGAATTTGTAGATGAAGTTTGAATAAGGATGACGTACTGAAGATGTGTAATGAGATAACTTTAATCTTATGAAAACTTGAAATGATATACCCACCAGCATTCTTTGATGTCATAGTACATTTGGCTATTCATTTGCCCAATTAAGCCTTACTTGGTGGACCAGTTGCATATAGATGGATGTATCCAATTGAGAGGTATTAATTAAAATTTATCCTATCATTTTTAAAAGTTAACTAAATAGTGTCCTATCTAATGAACTTGGTTAATCATTTGTTAAGATTCGTAGGTACACTAAAGAGATTTGTTAGAAATAAAGCACGTCCAGAAGGGTCAATTGCTGAAACTTATATTGTTAAAGAGTGCATGACATTCTGTTCAATGTATCTAAAAGGAATTGAAACCAACTTCAACGTGCCAGAGCGAATCAATGATATGGTTGATCGTAGTGACATATCAGTGTTCTTCCAACAATGTAAGATGATTGGTGCTAGCAAAACAATTGCTCTTCCTACAAATGAGCTAGAGATTGCACATTGGTATGTGCTTATGAATTGTCATGAGATTGGACCCTTAATTGAGTAAGCTTTTCTAACCTATTATGAAATTAAGATATGTTATAAGTAGAGATATTTCATATAATTTTGATTGAATTTTTAATCATCCATAGTGAGCATATGGATGAGTTGAGGCAACAAAGTCCATTATATGTTGACAGGAGATATAAAGAACAATTTTCTTCATGGTTAAAGCATCAGGTGAGAAGAAGGTTTTTACGTGGTGTATACTAATAATTATATATTATTATCTACTTTTCCTTTCTTGTTATAGATGACGACATTAACTAGCTGGCGTAAAGGAAATAACTTTGATTCTTTGTATACATTAGGGTGTGGACCTCATAGTTTGGTGCAAAAGTATACTGTATGCAATACAAATGGGATGTGATTTCACACTGAAGCCCTGGATATGCGTAGGATTACATTTTATGGGAAGCTGACAGATATTATCAGGCTTGAATATGTTAAGGGTAAAAATGTTGTGCTTTTCAAATGCAAATGGTACGATCTTGGGAATTCGAATATGAGGGTCAACAGCATCATAAAAAGCATCAACGTAACTAAGTTTTGGTTCAAGGATGACCCATTTATTTTGGCAAATCAAGCGAAGCAAGTTTTCTAGTTGAGGATTTGTTACTTGGTTCAAATTGGTGAATTGTGCAAGAATGTGAAGTTAGATGTGCATATGATATCCCTTCCAATGCTAACGAAGAAGGTTCAAATGACGTTGAGGAGTATTACGAAGTTCCAGTCGAAGTCGAGGAATGTTCCTTAGAGTTTTTAGATCGAACTGATATTGCATTTAATGTAATAAATAATGTTGTATTGAATTCTAAGCAATGTTTGTATGACGATTTGAATGACTTAGACACAAGCAGTAGTGAAAACGAATGTGATATTGTATTAGAAGAGTCCACTGATGACGATGATGAATAAATTCTTATTATGCAGTTGAACCTTAGTTGTGTGCTATTGTTGAATGCCCGATGATATTGTGTGCTATTGTTCAACAACTGTTAATTTGTAGATAAAAGTTAAATGCCACCAATATTTATTTCACTCTCTTCACTTCATATGGCTGGACTTTATGTTTACGAATTTTGTTCCTATAGTCCTTTATCCAAAACTATTAATAAATTTAACAGTGCAAATTATTTTTACATTTCAAGTACTTTTGCCTAAGAGTTCAAAAATCCTTCAGATGTGGTGTCATTTGTAGTGGAGCAATATCTAGAGGTAATTTTGTAGCTTTAAAATTGTTAAGTTGTTTGCACATTATCTAGTGTTCTGGATGCTTTTAGGTCAAGTATTCATAATTTGAAATCTTTAACTATATGATAGGGCTTTGTTACACTAGGTATTCAAACGCTTTTCAATTGAGTTAATGAAGGTTTACAATTAGAGAATGAGAGCCTCCTTATTATTATAGGCTCGCCAGATATTTAAATGGAAGTTGTTTATGTTTCAATCCTTGTTTAATGTTGTCAACAAGGCAACTACATTGGACACCGTACCTAAGTAGTGGCATAAGGGATCCTCCTACCTAAGCCCCTCAGCAACTATGGACAATTTTATAGGTTATCTATTAAATGTAATGGAAAATGAAGTTGTTGACACATATTACATAACCTAGGTGAAGAACTTTCCAGAGAAACCTAGTGCATCCATTAAGTTGGAAAAGAAGATCCATTTTAAAGAGTAAAAACATAAACTTTATTAAATTCAATCTTCAAAACATAACCCCTTATTTCTTTCCTTATGTGATTGCTTTTGAACATCTTTCAGCTTTAAAACTAAAATTTTTAAGATCACCTTATAGGTCATATTGCCCTTCCATAACTTAGAAACAGACAAATGTTTATATATGTCTATGATATCATCATATCTAAAATGAGCATTAAAGTCTCTGAAGAATTTTATCTTGAAAACTCATTTGCTTGTTTTACACTTTTATGCCAAACAAGAGACCTAATGTTCTTCTTCCTTTTTCCAATCCTAAAACTCCTTCAAAGTTTCATATCTGTTGAAAGTAATAAGGATATATGAAAAGTTAGGTAACTTCATAACCCTTCTTCTTCAACTTCTCAAGGAACTTATCTGTAGTGTTCCTCTGTTCCTTCTTAGCATTCGACTCCAATATGCAGTAGAAATTGAAAGAGGATAGAATGGGTTGTTATTAACTTGGTTTCAGGCTATTTGTTTATAAGGAACTCCACAATGGAAACAGCTATCAATTGTGACTGAATGTAATAATTCAATATAATTGGCTAGACTTTCTTCAACCTTTGAGGTAACACCTTTCAAATGAGAATATATTATTGATAAGTTCCAACCTACTAGCATCCCTTGTCTATAACTAGGCAGTGTTAGATGGATTTTATAGAAAGATATATTTAAATGGAATTAAGCGCTATTGATGAAGATCTAACTTATACGTGCTTGTGTCTATACCTAGGAAACTTATATGATAGATTCATAACTTAGGGTACATGTGTATCAAAGCTCTAGATTAACTTAATGCAGTAGCCCATATTATAATTTGGCTTTTCTCTTAACAAATACAACTTCACAGCTAGGAGGTTTTCCTAGAAGCATCTACTCTTAAAAGAGTGCATTAAAGTGTTGTGATAGGGCCCTCCAATTTCATCTTGAGGTTGGTTTCAGATGTGAATATGCATAAATTGGGTGATGCTCGCAAAGTTTTTACTGTAAATGGCAGATTCCAACTATGAACTTATGCCTTTTTTATCAGCTAATGTACTAGGTTTTAATTGTAACATGAGAAAGTTCAATCTTGATACTAAATAAGCATATATGGACTTTGATCTTGCAATATAATTCTCTGCAAAATTGTTGTGTATCAGCAAGACTAAATAGGAAAGAGCAATGAAATACCACCGCATAACTAACTTGTCTAAGTGAAACATTGTAGCAATTTATTGTATGTAATTGTCAATAGACAATTTATTGGTAAGCCTAAATACTTAATAAGACAATCATTAGTTTAGAATTAAGGAGAACCAACCAACATGATGAGCAACCCCTATTGATAGCATTAGATGGCTCTTATATGTGCTTATAGATAAACCAAACATATCAGTAAAAAATTTTAAATAGTTAATAAGAGTATGATGAGTTTGATTAAGCTCCACAAATTTGAAGTAGATCATCCAGAAAAGATAAGTTAACTATTTTCAAGGCATTACACTTTTTATGACACATGAACTTCCTTTTTTTCACTTGATATTATGACTTGTCAATCTTGTTATATTAGCATTTTACAACACCTTCCTTAGTTACACAGGGATCTAAAGGTAGTTCAAATCAAGTTTCCTTTAATGAGATTATAAGAACAACCCAATAACAGACGAAAGATAATTCAATCAAGTTCTCTCCAAAAAAGTAAGTTAAGATTAAACTACCTTCTCTGCAATTAAATCTGATGAGAACTTGAAAAAGCACATAAAAAAAGAAAAATATTGCAAGAATCTACACATGGAAAGTATAAATAAAGTCTCCAACCACACGTATTCATACGCAAGCAAATCCATCCTTCAGTAAAATCAGCAGAAAAATCATCTACCTTTAACGTTTCTATTTCTTCCTTAATGGGAATTTGATCAGCTTCTCCACCTGGTCTATGTCTAAGACTGAAGAATCCAAAGCCAAAACAGCATTCTGCAGATAAGAACATTAGCAAAATCATTTTTACATGTCCAAAAAGAGGAATTCAGAAATTCTAAAGGTCATACAACTTAGATCCAACTTTGAACTTATGGGCATAAGAATATTGGAAAAACTATAAATTACAAGAAGTTCTTGTAAATCAGACTATTACTCCTACTGTGGGCTCTTCTTCTGCTTCTGCAAGCACCGCAGGTTTGATCTTTCATATCACATTGGTGATATTTATTACGTTTAATTATTTTGCTTATCTAACCAATCAAGAGTATGTTATATGCTCATTATAAATTATTCCTTTGCTATTTTAGGATCTACGACTGAGCCAAAAAAAGAAGGGGTGTCACAAAAGAGATTGGCAAAGATTAACAAGGAAATAAGTAAGAGATTGGAGATAGAGATCTCCCCTGCTGAAGGATGACCAACCAACTCCGTACAATCTGCCAAATTATCGAGTGAGATTGGTGTGGTATCCCGAACTTCCTTACCTATAAGAACAAAATGGAAAAACATTACTAATGAGGAGTTGGACATTGCATTTGATAAGTTAGACATAAGTATTATAAACCTATCTAATTTGTACATGTTTTCCATATGCCTACAGCTTTGACTAATATTTTATACATTTTTGAAGCAAAAGTTAAAAGTCAAGGAGGACTGACAACGAAGTATATGATGCTGTGAAGAGGTTTCTTGCTTTAAGGTCTAAAGATCAAAGGTATAATTTTAAAAAGCATTTTACCAAGCACAAAAAGGATGTGAAGCCGCATAATGTCACAGTGGCAGAGTGGATGGATTTATGCGAGTATTGGGAGCAATCAGCTACAAAGGTTAGTTTATTTGATAAAAAACTTTATTTCACAATTTTTTGACAATTAATTATATTTTACTAATTATGAATTGTGATTTATAGATGTTATAATAGATTTTGTTGCGTGTATGATTAGGAAAAAAGTCAAAAAGCCAAATTGGCGAGGAGTCAGGTCAAATGTCAACCAAACTTTGGCTCCAAGGCCTTTATAGTGATACGACATGAGATTGTGAGTTATTATCTTTTTAATTACATTTTACTTTGATTGTCATTGCAAAAATTATAATAAATATTACTAGTAATATATTTCTATATAACAGAGTGACAGAGATGGAGAATAGTGTGACCGGATGAAGCTATGGTATCACACTCATTATGATGAAAGTAAAGGTCAATGGACAACTGCTGAATGCAAAGAAAAATGGGTGAGTACATAGTTCATTTACAAATATTTCTTAAATGAGAATGTGTATGTAATTAATTCTTACTTTTCAGGAATTAATGTGTCATGAATTGACATATTCAATAGAACAAGGTTATCTAATGATAGTGGATGAAGTGTGCGACAAAGTCTTGGGCACTAGATCAGATTACATTGTCGGCATGAAAATTGAGCCTCGAGCACAAGGGAAGACTTCGTTCAGAAAGAGACTTCGAGACGAATTAAAGGAATCAAAGAGGGCTAATCAGGGGTTACAATCTCAAGTCGACAAATTAACTAAACAATTTAAAGAAATGCAGAATCGATTAACTACTGAAGTCGAACAACAAAAAAAGATATTGGGAATTGTACTCATATTATATTAGATATGTACTCATATTCATATATTAAACACTTATGAAGCATTGTTTATATTAATTACCATATTATGACATGTTTGGGAATTGTAATTAAATAATAAATTATCTGCACGTATTAAATTCTTGTTATACATGAATAATTATTAAAATTAATGATATATTCAAAAAATTAAAGAATTATTAAATGATAAATTTCATAAATAATATTGAATAGTTATTAAATAAATAAGATTTTAAAACTTTGTTAATTATTAAATTAGCAAATAATTAAATTAAAATTATTTTCAAAAAATTGAAACAAAATAAAAGAAAAAATTATTACAATTGAAAAATTATTAAAATAAAATTATTTTCGGCAAAATTAAAATAAATAAATGTCTTACAATCTGCGACATTTAGAAAACAAACGCCGCAGATTATACCTATTCTGTGACGTTTTTTAAACGTTCTTGATTAGGTCGTTTTCGCGACGTTTTTTAAAACCATTGCGGAAACTCTTACAATTGGCGACGTTTTCATAAAACATCGCCCAATATCTTCTCTTTTGGTGACGTTTTGTAAAACATTGACGAATGTCAGGGTTTTCCACGACGTTTTATGAAAAACGACGTGGAAACCTTTTGCCTGCATCATCTTCTGCGACATTTTTTATGACGTTTTTTAAAACATCGCAGAAAGTATTCTGCGACGTTTTTCAACCTTCTGCGATGTTTTTAAAGCGTTGCAGAAGGGGTTCTTTTCTTGTAGTGTAATGTCATGCCTATTTATATAGAATACCACCATCCATAACAAATAAATCACATCTTCACTTTAATGTAAGAATACCATCACCGAGTACAAAGAATACTACATCTATGTACAAAAAAAATACCATCATCTGTAATGGATAAGTCACACCTTTACTTCAATATGACAATATTATCATTTGGTATAAAGAATACCTTGTACAACCTTCATACATTTAATACTACTCTTGTGTATGGAAAATATGAGCACTTATTACAAAATAAGTAGCACATTCGATTTAATATATATAAGAATTTATGACTAAGTACCGAGAATACTGTACCTTAATACAACCAATACCAAAATTTCATACATTCAATACCAAGTTAGTGTATTAAAAATACCAATACTCATTACACAAAGAAATTTGTCTAAAGGCAATATAGAAAAATAACATAAGTGATAATAGTGACTCCATAACTTTACTATATGGATATCTTACCAAATGTTAGCAGAAGTATTTCCATGCTTTATTACATACCAATTCACATATAAGTAAAAAAGTAGCATCACGTATTTTATATAAGTATCAACTTTTATTTTAAATGTGAATACCATATGACTAAGTTAAACAATTTCATGACTAAATAAAAAATTTACAAGGACTAAATATATATAATACCCATCATATGTATAAAAATTCTATTAGCAACTTAAGAGAACTGTTACATAAAAATTAAAATAAGGATACCACGAATGAGAACAACTAATATCCATTACCAATACAAACTACAATAGTATTCTATTTATTCAATGTCACTTTTATGTAGAAAAAAATTCCATCAATCTTTACAGAAAAGTAAGACATACAATGTAAAATGATAATAAACAAATTAAGTGTAAAGAATATCAAATTACAATAGAAACTAAACTTGGACTCAATACATATTGTGAGTAGAACGAATACAATACCTCAATAGAAATTATAACATGAGTTAATATATTTAATATTATTCCTATGTACGAAAATTATCATGATGCATTTAAAAATAGCAACAGCTTCAACAAAAAAATGGGATATCATCTGTAAATACAAACCATCTTGACCCATTACAAGTCATACTAGTAATCAATTTATCCAATGTCACACATATGAAGTAAAAGTACCATAATTCAATATACAAAAGTAAGCCCTACACATTTTAAAGTGAATACAATGAGTGAATGGAAGGGACACCATGCCTCAATGTCAAATATACATCTAACACCACTACTAGGTCTATAAGTTACCATGACATATTTAATCTATGTAACAAAATTAGTGAAAAATGACAATATCATCTCTTAGTTCAAATCATACCTACCTTAATAAAAGCGATATCATTTTTATATTTATACAATGCCATTCATATTTTCAAAAAATATCATCATTTAATAGAGATAAGTGACACCTACATTTTAAGCTGAAAATAAAGTAACAAGTATAAAGAATACCAAGCCTCGGTACAAACTATACTAAGTCTGATTAAGTTTCGTTCCATATTTATGTACACAAATTTTCATGGTGCATTAAGAATAATCAATAGTTATGAAAAGTGGGTTATTTCATGACCTAATTAAATACAAATCTTCAATAGGAAAGATATTGGTACGTATCTGTGCATTAAGGTGTGTCACTAAAATTTATGTTTAACACAATTAATTATACAACCATATGGTCAACTGTGTTATTATTTGAAAATTTAAAGAAAAATGTGAAGTATACAGATAAGTATAAAATCATGCATAATTCTATGTCTATTAAAGAATTTTTTCAACACTACAATATTATGGTGAACTGTGTTCTTAATATAAAATTTAAAGGAAAATATGAAGGATAAAGATTGGCATGTGTTTATGTACAAAATTGTGACTTTTGAAGTTTTGTTGCATATAGTTAACTATATGCCTGTGTGGTCACATGTGTTCTTATTACCTTTTATAAGGAACTACGAAGGACACAAATTGTTACAAAATCATGTATCTAATGGTATGGAATTAATGTTTATTTTGAAACTATTAATTACATGGTGATTTATTTAATTATATTATTATTAGAATTATTGAAGGAACTAGTTTAAAGGACAAATATTGCTACATACCCATTTACCAAAATGTATCGATTATAGTAATTTACAATATTTAGGATAATAAAATAAGAAAAGTACCATACTAGCTTCCTTGAGAAGCTTACAAAAAATCCTGTTATCCACTATAGTGTACCATCTTCTTCCTTCATTTTTTTTAAGTATATATAAAGCAATTTTTGGATGAGAATGTTCATAAATCCTTTCCATCCATTGATTTCTTGCTTATTGTTTCCAGGTATGCAATGAATGTTGTCAAGGGTTTGAAGATTACATCGATGCATGAATAGCTAGCTTGGTCAATGTGTATTATATGTTTGTAATGGCACTGATACATGAATTCATGGTTTAGGTAATGTATTAGTGCTAAATAATTTAATACTCATGCTTTTATGTCCTCTTACTTCTAAATGACTATTATTATCGTTGTTGTATTTAATACGAGCAAAAGGGATAACGATCTTCGTCTCTAATATTGGTGAGGATATTATTGAGAAGAAGTTGTCTGGAGCAATGATCAATCAACCTAAATTCAAAACAACATATGTGATAGGGTGAAGTCATATGATATCAATTTTTTGCATGGTCAATGCCTACCTCTTATAACCAAACTTTGAATAAAAGCTCACAGCTGAAATGATGGACTACCATCTAAAATTTATTGTGTGGATTTTGTTGTTGTATAACATATGATTGTTCATTATGTTATTAAGAAACAAAGTTTCACTTGGAAGATGAGTATTAATATATTTAATTTAACATGACCTTAGCTTTCATTAATGAAGCTACTTCGAATATAATTTGGTAATGACTCTTAGTATGAATCGGGAACTTGAACAATGCATATGTGCATTAGAATGCAACAAAAAGTTAAAGATAAGTAATAGATGCTCACATCTTAAACAATATTATAATTGAGTACATGAGTAATTTGTTTATTTTATCTAAAAGGATGTGTAAAAAACTAAAATGACTAATGCATCAATGGTTGATAAACCAAAGCTAAGTGGAGTATATTTCAAGTATAATAACCTTCAATTTCATTCAATGTTATAGATATAGGGATTGTAATTGCTGATATAATTCAAAGGATGGACTTTATATATCATTACCTAATTTGCAGATGCTTGAACTTGTCAACAATATTGCTTATAAATTCGAATAAACAAATAAATGAATCCTAAGGGGAATTGATTCCATTACTACTTCACACAAATTTTTAAAGTGCATGAGACTAATTGGTGCCATTATTTCCGTTGATAGTCTGTTGAAACTAAAACCTCTATACACTACCCTTTTCTTAATTTTTTTCATTAAAGCTTATATCACCAAGCTATATTTATGCTTGTGGTCTAATAGAGTACTCCATTCACTCATTAACAAATCTCTAAATAGGGTAATAACTATAATGGAAAGGGCTTTACATTTGCTTATGTCACTATTTAATTGCAACATCCCACTACCATAGGGTACATACAAAAACTTTTAGGAACGTAACCTATGATAACAGTATGTTGGAGCAAAAGCAAATCCAACTTACACATGGCATCATCTAACTTACTCAAAATTCACTAAGTTTTAAAACCATTGATTGTATTCCTTCACAATTCTTACACTGTTTCCACCATACAAATATTCACAAAACCTTTTATAGGTTCTAACAAAACTACAAAATAAATACTATAGCACTTCTAGTGTTAGCTGACAAACCTCTAAGTCATTTTTCTATCCAAAAGATTCCTTAAGTCCTGACTAAGGAACTAGGTCTCATGTCTCGTACCTGAAAAACCACATTGCAATTTTTAACCAGTTTTGCAAACTCAATGAGTGAACCATCATTGATGATTTCACCGGATCACATACACATATCACATATGCACAAATATTCATTCTAAACATACATTTATTATTCAGATACTCACATAACATGGCATATCATATGGTCACTCGTTTCAGCTTTGCAAATCATTCAAAGAATTTCAGTCTTATATGAATGCTACATGAATGAGACTCACATTCGTTTTTATTTTTGTGACTGAGTGCCTATCACATACTTTTACAAATACTGACTCATACGACTCAATCGAACAGAATCACAGAGCATAGCTCTGCGTGCAAAATCAGAAATCATGGAGCAATGCTCTACATGGAAGTGCTTCAAACTGGCTACTCAAGTCATAATGCCTTTATCTGAGCATGCATTTTATGAAATACAACAAATACTGAATATGTCATATATCACAATCTTATACAAATGCTCAGACAAAGTTTTCACATTCATCGGACCTAAGTTCGGCATTCAAATTTCATTAAGAATCAAAGTCATTTAGGAATTCATATCAAATCAAAACACTTCCAATACATGCCCAACTGATAAACTCCTCGGACTTCAAGTCCGAAATTCAGAAACAATTCGCAAACAGTTCAGTAACTTTTTTGGAAGCTTAACAAATCAAATAAATTCAAAACATGTCAATCCTAGGAAATCATCTAGGTTGACTCAGAGTACGCTCCAATATGTTATTGCCTGGATGGTTCGACAATGTCTATCTGACATCCACTTGGCTCCTCTATATCATATAAAACACATTTACACATATCACATTTATGCACAAATATATAAGTATTCATTAATGCACATTTACTTATATGAAATATGTACAATGCATATTCAATGACAATTTCGGGGTCCTTTATTGTGATCCTTATCAACAATTCATTCAGATATCAAAGCCCTCATTAATACCATAGGTATAGTTTGGACCAATAAAAAGCAATGTGAAACCAATTACATAACTTCATTGACCACTTCAGATTTTTCTTCCAATATACATACGGGTCAACTATGCATAGTAAATCTGATACGGTAAATGGCAAAATTAGGCAACACTTCCTTCTAGAAAGTTATTATACAATGTCTTAAGTTTCTATTGACATCAAAATCACTCAATTTAGTTCAGTAATTTGGAAAATATACTTCAAACATTTTCGGACTGTCCTTATTCAAAAACAGTTTACTATGTACAACTTCTATCTAGAAATTGAACATCTTACAGACTGAATCATAATTCGACTTTTTCATATGGTTTGTAGCCCTATTACTCTAATTTATTGAAAATAAAAAATCATCTCATTTGGAATCCTATAGCTCCAGATAAAATCAAAACACCAAAGTACATTCAGTAAATCAACACCAGTTCATACCATTCCAACAGATTCTCTCACTTTCGTTCAATAAATCTTTTTCAAATCAATTAAGAATGCTACCAGTTTTTGTGTAGAGGTACGAAAATGTCTTACGAATCTAATGGTTCAAGAATCAAGTCATTTAAAGGTCTAGAGAAGAAGTTATGATCAAAAGAAGCAAGACTATTTAGAAAAAAAAGGGAAAACCTCAGATGCACTATCGTGCTTATGCACGATGGTGCATTTCCCATTTATAAGCACGATGGTGCAAATCCATTTTGAACCTCAAAATTCAAGCGCGACGGTGCAATTCCACTTCTTCTTCTCCACCGACATCTCAACTTCAATCCTTCATAACTTTTGATCTAGAACTCCAAAATCTACAAACTTTATATCAACAGAAAACTAAAAGACAGTTCTACAACTTTCATGCAGACCATTTTATCAAAATCTGCCTAGATCAGTACAGTAAATTCACCAAAGTTTAGATTAAAAATTCAACTCTCTTTTACTATTCACTTTCAGAAAATTTCCAGACTTCCATTTTTTTCAAAATCCAACACTTTAATTTTTATTCTAGTCATTTCAACTCCATTTCACTAAACTCATTCACCACAATTCATACTACTTCTAAAAATGCAAATTTAACCCAGTTCCATCAATATCATTAAAAAAACAAATATCAGTATCCCACTCTTCATGCTCTGCATTCACCATTCACTACATTTTCATTCACTGTATTTTCCTTAATTCTCTTCCTCTAACTATCTTTTATACACTCATTCCCATCTCAGACTATTATTTTACAACAACTCTTCAACTCAAAAACCATTTTCTTTATCATCCTTAAAGCTTTCACTTACCCACGTAAAAACACACACATATATACATGCATAGTGAAGAAACAGAAAACAGAGCATACCACTTTTTCATTCTTTAATTTTCTACACTTTTTTACACTCCTATACACCATTTCACTACTATTTCAAACTCTAAAACTCATTTCTACAACATATGATCACTAAT
The DNA here is from genome assembly GCA_026284645.1 of Erythroxylum acuminatum. Taxonomy (NCBI): domain Eukaryota; kingdom Viridiplantae; phylum Streptophyta; class Magnoliopsida; order Malpighiales; family Erythroxylaceae; genus Erythroxylum; species Erythroxylum acuminatum. The sequence goes on along the minus strand of JANKOD010019210.1, from coordinate 3,925 downwards.
AATCGTCAAAACTCAAATAACACTATATCCATATTTTCATCCCATCAACGCTATGTTCATGAATATATACACGTAAATGCTATTTTCCATGCAGATGACAGTAATTCATCAAATTTATTTCATAAATCCCCAATTCTAAAGGATTTATTCACTACTTACTTGTTGAAAACTCCACAATCTTCAATTATCCCCAAGTCTTAATCTCCATGCAAAAATCACATATTCACTATAAACATTAACCATCTTCTGGTTTTTCTTAAAGCAGAAAAGACAAATAGCAAGGTGGGATTGGTATAGGAGAAGGAAAAGCAAAGAAATCCCTCAAAAAGATTTTTATGAAAAACTTTGTGTGTTGAAAGGAAGTTCGAAGAAGGTGGCTGGAAATAACACTTAAGACATTTTACTCAACCCTTTTTAACACTCAGATAACTATAACTTACTTCTACAAGGTTATAAAAGAAACTTTCTAAATTAGTGACACTTGTCACTTTCCTAAGGTCTAAGCTCTAACTTAGTTTCTTTTGAAACTAACTCCATTAATTCTATCTTTACAATACAACTATCTCTAATTTTCTTTTGATTCGGTTTTCCTATTTTTCATAAAAGTTCATAATTTCTGAAAATCACCAAAATTCGCCAAAATTTAAAAATATCACAATTCCACTATTTAATAATATTTCCGATATAAATAAAATTCAAAATATAAAAAATTTCCAATAATCACAGCCCAATCTAATTATACTCGAAAAATGTCAACGAATGCATATACAGTCATATAAATGTGCAAAAATGTACATGTCACACTTAACTTAGGCATGACGAAAATTTTCCTAATTTCTCAGTGATTTCTCATAATTCGCTATTCTAGCCTTAACATGGGCAACGGGATGTTACAACTCTCCCCTCCTAGCTAAAATTTCGTTCTCGAAATTATTAGCTAATTGATCAAAAAGGTAGGGGTACTAATTTCTTGTACGTTCCTTCATTTCCCATGAGGCTTTCACACTCGAATGTTTCTTTTAAAAGACTTTCACCAATGGAATCAATCAGTTTTTCAGTTACTTATTCAGATATCACATAATCTTGTCTGTGTCCTCAATCCATTTCAGATTACTCAAGTTTTCATTTCCTGTTCCGATAATACATCTTAGTCAGATCATATAACTATTTCTTATCACATTCACATATCCAGTCAATCATTCACAACCCTAATCACATTTATCATCTATTATTATAGTCACTAATTGATACAATTTTACTTGGATTACTGTAATCTTCGATACCATAATACTATCGGGGTATTATTAACTCCAACAGATATATCCCAAATTTCCTTATGTAATTTATACCTCAATGAGGTAATACTATCCCATGTTGTTCATTTCGGTTTTCCCAATTGACTCCTTTTTTCGAATGATCTTCTCCATTCATTTGATTTCCTCTGATTTCACATTGACCTATTTCAATGTTGAACCATTCTTGCTAATTTCTCCACTCATTTCAATTTATTCACAATCTTAACTTCTTGTGTTGGTAACACTTTCATCAAATCAAATTTGTATCCCCTGAACATATTTGCATATAATATAATGTGGGCCTACGTTCTACTCACATTAGTAAAAGTGTCGCCTCAAATTCAAGAATTCATTCACATAGTCAGATACTTTACATGAAACAAAATGCATACACTCTCAATAGCATATTCTACACCTCATGCTTGAGTCTTCGTTAAGAATAGAATTCCAATAGTCTTCTTTTGCACCTGTCCACAGTCATGGGGACTATGACTAATAAATATTCATATATGATTGCTTCCTTTATCATCTCTCTATGCATTTAATACTTATGTGCTGGATTCTCTCATTTACAGGAGACTCCCTATTGGCTCCTACCGACTCCATGTCAGCTGACTCACCAATTAGATCTCCTATAGAAGGTGACTTATAATAACAAAAGTGATGATCACTGCCTGAATATCTCACTATTTATCATATCTCAACTCATATCCCTAAAGATGCCAAATCATGCTCTGATACCAAAAATGTAACATCCCACTACCATAGGGTAGATACCCAAACTTTCAACAACATAACCTATGATAGTAGTATGTTGGAGCCAAAGCAAATCCAACTTATACATGACATCATCTAACTTACTCAAAAGTCACTAAATTTTAAAACCATTGATTGCATTCCTTCACAATTCTTACACTGTTTCCACCATACAAATATTCACAAAACCTCTTATAGGTTCTAACAAAACTACAAAATAACTACTATAGCTCTTCTGGTGTCAGCTGGCAAACCTCTAAGCCATTTTTCTATCCAAAAGATTCCTTAAGTCCTGACTAAGGAAATAAGTCTCCTGTCTCATACATGAAAAATCACATTGCAATTTTTTATGAGTTTTGCGAATTCATTAAGTGAACCATCATTGATGATTTCACCGGATCACATACACACATCACATATGCACAAATATTCATTATAAACATGCATTTATTATTCAAATACTCACGTAACATGGCATATCAAATGGTCACTCATTTCCGCTTTGCAAATCATTCAAAGAATTTTAGTCTTATATGAATGCTATATGAATTGAGACTCACAATCATTCTTATTGTTGTGACTGAGTGCCTATCACATACTTATATAAATACTGGCCCATAGGGCTCAGTCAAACAGAATCACGAAATATAGCTCTACGTGCAGAATCAGAAATCACGGAGCAAAGCTCTACGTGGAAGCGCTTCATTCAGAAATTCATATCAAATCAAAACACTTCCAATACATGCCCAACTATTAAACTCCTCAGACTTCAAGTCCGGAATTATGAAATAATTCACAAACAATTCAGTAATATTCGAAGTTTAACAAATCAAATCAATTCAATCCTAGGAAATTCATCTAGGTTGACTTACAGTATGCTCCAAAATGCTATTGCCTGGATGGTCCGGCAATATCTGACTGGCATCCAATGAGTTCCTTTATATCATACAAAACACATTTACAAATACCACACTTTTGCATAATTGTGTAAGTATTCCTTAATGCATACGTACTTATATGAAATATGAACAATGCATGTTCAATGACAATTTTGGGGTGCTTTATTGCGATCCTTATTAACAAATCATTCAGATATCAAAGCCCTCATTAATACCATGTGTACTTATAATTTGGACCATAATAAACCATTGTTAAAACCATTTCATAACTTCATTGACCACTTCAGATTTTTTTTCTAATACACATACGGGTCAACTTTGCATGCTAAATCTGATAAGGTAAATGGCAAAATTAGGCAACGCTTCCTTCTAGAAAGTTGAACGCCAATGTCTTAAGTTTCTATTGACACTAAAATAACTCAATTTGGTTCAGTAATTTAAAAGATATACCTCAAAAAGTTTTGGACTGTTCTTATTCAAAAATAGTTTACTATGTACAACTTCCACCTAGAAATTGAACATCTTAAAGACTAAATCAAAATTTGACTTTTTCATATGATTTGTATCGCTATTTCTATAGTTTACCCAAATCAAAAATCATCTCCTTTGGAATTTCAAAACACTGAAGTACGGTCAGTAAAACAACACCAGTTCATACCATTCCAACAGATTCTCTCACTTTCGTCCAATCAATCTTTTTCAAATCAATTCATAATGCTACAATTTTTTTTGGAGACATAGAAAAATGTGTTTGGATTCTACTGCTTCAAGGAATCTATTGCTTTAAGGATTAAGTCATTTGGAGGTCTAGAGAAGAAGTTATGGTCAAAAGAAGCAAGACTATTCAGAAAAGGTAAAACCTCAAATGCACGATTGTGCTTATGCACGATAGTGTATTTTCCCATTTATCACACGATAGTGCATTTTCACTATATCAAAAGTTACTATCGTGCTTATGTACGATGATGTAAATCC